>PVMI01000262.1:0-13571 GCA_008528875.1 Aulacorthum solani | reverse complement strand
GGCGTATTAATAAAACTGTGTAAGATTTCAATCTTTTAGTATGAAAATTTCACTTACCACGATTTCATTTAATTATATTTGATTCGCTTACTTAAATTAGCCTTATCCCTAATACTTATAATATGCAGTGTTGAACGCAAACGTTTTTAAACAATATAATATTTTATAATCATACCACTAACTAATTAGTTGTAACTATTTTGTTTAAATCGTTGTCAAAAATATTTTGGTAGAGAAAAATATGATGATTACGCGATCACTACAGTTGTATGTGTTATGATTTATACACATCTATGATCGAATGATCAGGTCAACCGACGATAGTAGTGAAGATTATGCAACTTCAACGTCGATTTCTGCTAATTTGACTGTATTTTCAGTGTAAATTCATAGAGCCATAGTCCGTGGTCGAATTGCTCATACACTATAGGTACATAACTATGTACTCACCTGATAGCTAAAGCATTTTGAAGTTATCGAGGCACGTTGCAACAATTCACTTTCGAGCGTGAATCATGACATACCATGTATATAATATTTAGAGCTGACAAAGAAGAGATATCGCGTTACTTACCCACAGTGATCGTTTGCACCGATAATATTATAGTTCTGTTAAGTTATCGAATCTCTTCGTTGTTTCCGCAACAAAACCCGAGTTAAGGTAAAGTCGTGTGGTTTACCAAGTATTCTAACAATGCGGAAATTATGTAAGCTACTGTATATTATTATATAATTATATCGCCATTTGGTATTAATAATTTTATTAAATATTCCTCAGACGCTTTAATTCCTTTGATGTTGGCTTAAGACTTTGATGTGAACCAAAAGTTGAAAGTGTTTTATTTGAACCATATTAGTATTTTACCACATCTCAAACCGGGTTCTGGGTAGCAAACGCTAGCACTGACTATAATAATATGAAATAACATAAATTAAAAAGTACGATATATCTACCGATTGAAATGATATCCGAAGAAAAAACATTATAAGTTTCTTTATGATATTTAATATAATTTACTTATAAATATATTCGAGAAAAATCACCAACAACAAAACAAAAAGTTTTACCTCAAAAATCAAATTGTACAAGAAAGAAAGTTAAAACTTCAAATTTCAAACTGCCTTATCATCTTCATTTAAAACGAATCATTTTTAACGATTACCAAATATAAGAACTAACAAAGTTGTACTTTAAGCCTTGTAATTATTTGGGTTTGTTCTAAGCAAAACTTAACGTTGAAAAAAAAACGAAATTTTCAATGATTTCTGTTTATTACAAAAAGGCCTGAATGCTAAAACCTTTTAGTTGTAATAATATTTTTTTAAGAATATAATAATTACTTTCAGAGCATTATTATCTGAATTAAATGTAGGTACCTATAAAATATGTTTTTCTGATGTCAAAAATTCGGCTAAGCAAAAAATAATTTGAGGTGATGTTAAAACCAAAATATTATGGTATTTTAGATTGTTTAATTTTTTTTTTATTTCCCTAATAAATGTGTAATATTTAGATAGATAATAATACTGTACTGTCACATTATATTCATTGAATGGTTGACACAATGATTATCATATTATAGTACTTTTCGGTTATCGTTTCTTTATTTTATCATGTTAATAAGACATATTGGTTTTCAATACTTTAGTTAAGACTTTAAATGATCTCTTTTAATAATTTAAATGATCTATTAAGATCACTAGTAAACAAAAAATTGGTAAATACTAAATATTGTGTCTATTTCGAACTTTTTAGTTCTCGATAAGGATGACTTTTTAAACAGTGTTCCTATATTATTGTTTCTGAGCATGAATTAAAATGCATTGATAACTAAACATATTATGACGTTTAATCATTATTTTCAAAAATCAAGTTTGAATCTTTTGGTGTTCATCCCACCTGCCCTAATTTTATACTTACAGAGGCACCAACACAATATGCTATCCATGCGATAATGCGGGAAACAAAATGTATGCAAATTGTATAAAATTTTTATATTATCTATCATCTTTTTATCTTAATATATAGTTTAATCTCATACGTAATATAAATTATTATATTATTATAACAACAACCAACATGGTCGTATCCAGTGAGGTTAGTCAGTGCGATTATACTAAAATCGTATTTCATGGTGTGTTTTGTATAGCCTATTAATTAACATTAAAATAATTGACTATTGTATAAATGTAATAATAGTGAATTATTACATAATATAGATTTTACTCTGAATATTTTACCATTCAATCATATTGATAGCTTTATTTTTATGAGAAACTTGAACTGTAAATGTTACAAAAAAGTTATTGAAAAAATCAATATTTTAATAATATGTATAAACACTTCACTTACGTAAAACAGTAAGGTTTTTAATGTAATGTAAATTTTGTCCTCAATTGTATAATAATAACATCTAAATACTTATTGTAAAAACAATCGATGCTAAAACATAACGAGATAACAACATCCGATGTCTGATTATATCCGATCTTGTTTGGTATAATATCATAATATTCTGAACACGGCGTATCGTATAGGCAAAAAACAAACTCAATATTTAAAGTGTTATAATCAAATTGTTTTGCCATGATAAGCAATCACATAAACGCTCTGCACAAAATATTATTATTTAATAAATGTTATCGAATGTAATACTAAACAAGGCATTTAATATTATGAGATAAACGTAATTTCAAATTATTACAATATATAATTTTATTTTTATTGAGTGATTTGAAATTTTGTTTTACACATCTTGCATTTTGTATATTTAATTTGTAATTAGGTACATCGGACAGAAGTTTTAAGATAGTCAAAATGAAATATTATTATGCATGGTCTTAATATTAATTAATTTTGAGTTATATTTGTGCCGTTGCAGTGACTTGTGTAGAAATGAAATAATTACGAGATCGAGTGTATACGATCAAAACGAGTTGTCAACTCTTAAAACTTGAGTACGTGAGTTTCCGTATTATTTCCACTCAAATAAGTTTAAATGATTTCAAAGTCCATCAATTTTGACTTAAAAAGATAAAAAAACTCTACTTTCTACTTAGAATAATCCACTTAAAATTGTATAGAAATTAGGAGCATACATTGTCTTTACTAAATATAATATTATTTTTTACTTAATTGCTTTTTTTCCCTTCAAATATTATAGTTTAAGTCGTCGTACTCGTGAATCGTGGCATAAGGACTAAGAATATATTCTATTTGCTTGCTATTCTCAGTAGATTAGGTTATTATAGGTTGAATGAAAATTTAATATTGAAAATCGTTTGATATTGTAGAAAAAACAACATGAAAATATTTTATTGTTTATTATTATTTGTTATTGTAGTATCAAATATTATCACGACAAAAAGGTGTAGTCTATATTACTTTCATAAGAAAATAAACAAATAATTCAGATCTACTTATTACTTATTTTTTTACACAATGAGTAGGTACTTCCAGCTATGATAAATTTATAGCACAATATTATTATACCATCTTACGAATTTACGATTGGTACTATATTGTTGCAGTAAAATAGAGATAGTATGCAATAAAAACTCAGATCAAGAATAATACTTAATTTCATAGGGATTGATCATCGTAAATGTATATTTGTTGTTATTATATTATCATTACTCTGAGTTAATATTATATTGTTCATTTATAAGTTAAAAGAAAAATTAAAATTTGAAAATAATTCAAAAAAAGTAATTATTGTAGACCACTCCTTGATCATTGTACAGGCATCAACCAGTTTTGAATCTTCTAATGAAATACTCAAACATTTTATAACCAAAAAAAAAATTATGTTTGAGAATAAAATCAGAAAATTAGAAATTCACAGAATTTATTTTGTGAAAAGGCTGTGAATATTTAATATTTTCAAATTCACAATGTGATTATTAGTAATAAAAATTTTAAATTCCCGAAACACCAAATTGAAAATAATATAAGGAGATTTTAAAATAAAATAAAATGTTTGTGATGTAATCCTGCTATTACTTCCTCGTGGTGCACCCTGAGGAATTAATCCAAACGAACGCCGTTGGCTGCTATGAAGTATAAAAACAATCTTTGGGGCTCTTATGGGGCATATCTTCATACCTTGTTTTGGAAGACCCCCCCCTCCCGGATACACAACGATCTGTCCCTCAACCACTAACCGATAGTTAGGTAACCGTCACCACGACCGTGGTTGGCTGACCCACCGGCCAAAGAATATCAGCTAGTACCTAGTATAATAACGTCTTGACCGGCGGCGGCGTGTTTCAGGTGAGGAGGGCCAACAGAGAGCGACAGCGGTTGTCACGGCTGCAGAAGAAAGAGATCGGGCTGGCCACCATGCTGCTGTGCGTGGTGGTCGTGTTCCTGCTGTGCAACGTGTGGGCTCTCATATCGAACGTGGTGGAGGCGTTCTACGGCATCACCGTCGACCAGCTGGTCAAGGTCAGCAACCTGCTGGTGACGATCAACTCGTCCGTCAACTTCGTCATCTACGTGATATTCGGCGAGAAGTTCAAGCGGCTGTTCTTCAAGCTGTTCTTCCCGCGCGGCGTGTGGATGTGCGGCTGGCACTTCGCCACCGACGGCCGGGGAGGCCCGAGTGGTGGAGGCGGTGGTGGCCATGCGGCCATGGACGACAGCGAGGCCACGTGCAACGGGGCGACGGCGTTCGAGTGCAGGCAATTGGCCGCCGCCGTTGGCGGTTCTTCCTCGTCTGCTGACCACTCCAAGCGATCTCACTACGGCCGTCACCATCACCAACATCACCATCACCATCACCATCACCACCACCATCACCACCGGGATGGCACCCGTCTGGACCGCCAATATGGGACGGCGACTAACGGCGGAGGCGGATGCGGTAACGGCGGTCACGGTGCACCAAACGACTGCTCGAAGACGCCAACCAACAGTGGTCTGATGTGGGAACACTCGAGCACTACCACTACGACCACCGTAAACGTACATCAGATCTGAGTGTTGTCAGATTTCAAGTGTGTTTGATTTTGTCGCAGATACTTCACAAAAAGTGAAAGTTTTTATTAAACAAATATATCATGTTACCAATTTAATGCTTTTGGGTGAACAGGATANNAGGATACAAGTGAGACGAGTACGATGGGACTTGGAAGGAATAAATCTGTCATATTAGACTCGGATAGACGGACGAAAAGTCATTAATGTTACTGTCCAAAATCTATATACATAAGTTATGTTTCTTAAAACGTTCAAAATTGAATTAGGAAAAAAAAATTGGTCGACTAATATAAGTATCATAATGATACTTAATCGGTTGTGCCATCATCTCGATTCTCGATAACTGATAACACGAAATATTGGCAACTGATGTTTCGATATAATATTTCACGTGGATAGGTATTTTTTTCAACCAACTTTGTGGTTCACTGAACGTCGCTTATATAATTTTGGCTCATTTAGGTCATTATACCCCAGCACCCTAGGGACAATCGCTCGCCATTTCGGTCACATGAAAGAGGATGCGTGGCACCTACATACATGATACCTACTACCAAGGCTGGGCAAGTAATTAAATTTTTTACCTTGTTAAATTTAGTTGATGGTCAGGAATTACATATTATGTTCCTTCTTTTTAATTTCTATAAATTTCAAATTAAAGAATAAAGTAAGTGACTTAAGAGAATCCTTAAAATATTTATTTTTCAAACTGAATACGTACAACTCACTCCAAAAACAAAAAAAAAATTGATAAAACTATACAAACAATATCAAATACATAATAATAATAATATCAGGTACAAAACATAAGGATAGTAATTATTATTAATAAAAAAAAAAAACTAGACAGATATGATAGATTATACTAACTACTAACAAAATGTATTTATTATTTAGGTTTATATTTTCAAAGATACCAACATCAATTTATCTTAAAATTCCAAACTTAGTTATCTGGTATATCATTATTGTATAGACGTTAGAAATTAATGTGCTTGGATAAGACTATATAAAAGTTTTCCATCGATATTTCTAAAATGTTTTATTTACCTATATCTATTAATTTGTTCCTTATTATTGAAATCCAGGAATCATTCATTCAACACTTCGGCGTTTTACAATATTTAGTATTCACATTACATAAACAAAATATTAGTAATATTTACCTATATAGAAGGTTATTTAATTTTTTTCATAGAATATATGTTTTGGGGGCTAGATATGAGAATTTTTTTCCCACCAATTTTACTTATGGCTTAGGTTATCGCCACAGAAATGAAAATCAACAATTGTTATTCTAAAATTCAATCTTTATTACCATACTACTAGATGTTTTTCTGAGGAATAATATCTAGTAGCATGCTACTTTATCTTGAGATGGGACTACTGAATCAGTATTTTTTTTACATATTAATCAATAATATGTATAAAACAAAATTAATTTTAAATATAATATTAAGTTAAATTATTCGGAAACGATATTTAACAAATGTGACTTAACAATCACATAACTGATAAGTAATTGCATATCATGGAACATATTTTTTACTCCAGTCTAACCTAAAAAGCTAGTTATAAGTAACTTAATTTTTACTTCTTAACTCGTTTGGGCCCAGCCTTACATATTACGCTCCACAATCCGCGTGTAATATATAATATGGTTTTATACTTTAAATAAATTCCCTCGATAGTATCCAGAAAGTATGTGAAGGTAATATACCTAAGTGGAGATCCGTTAGTTCAACATCAAACATTTGAATGCAAGCGAATCATATCTCTTTTACAGTACCTGCCAGATAAAATCAAATAATAAAAGAAATTAATCGTTCGGTTTCTTTTATAGCCACTGTTATTGTTGTTAGTAAGCGACACGTGTCGCATTTTTGTAGTTTTATTTGTGTGTATTACGGTAAAATGTAAGATGTACACACAATTCAAATATATTGAATAAAAGTTATTAAATTATAATCTTTGTAATAATATTTCTCCGTACAGAGCGAAAGAATTTTACGAAAAATGTAGTGTTTATATTATGTTATTGTCACGAGTACACATGCCCTCGAGGAGCGCATTCTGATAAAGTAACTTGTTTCTCTAACATCCCCAATGGCCTCGTTGTTTCCACAATAATATTATACTCTACCCCGAAATCCGTGTTCGTATATATTCAAAAATGAATATTTATTTTATTTTTTTCGAAGTAAAATTCAAAGACTTTCAGAAATTTGGAACCGTTGCGCGTGATTCCTACACTGTAACGAACCGTTGCTGCATACCTATACGTGGCGTATGTCAAAATGTCACTCGGATTTTAATCTCATTTCCCTCACGCAATCTGACCCCAAAGCCAGAACGTACCAATGGAACCTAACGTTGGCGTATAGGACCTGAGAACCGACGAAGTGATTTCGTCTTTTTCCATCCAAACACAATTCAAACCCCCCACGCATGTCAAGGATCGTCTAATATTATCATGTACTATATATTATTATTATTATTATTATTATAAAGTTGTGTTTACGTGTGTGTACATACCGATCTCCGTGTTAATATATATATATATACTATATACTATGCGCAACGAGTATGTATATAATATTATTTGTGTTCGTGTGTTGTTGTATCTATACATTATATTGTATAATAATATTCGTGTGGGTAGGTGAGTATACTTCGTTTTCGGTGCTATGTCACGACGTTAAGGTTGCGTATACAATAATATCTTGGGTTTCATAAAACTTATTTTTAATTCAGCATTTTCTGTGAATACCTATAATACTTGTACGTAACTCCTATATTGATGTTTTATTATAATATTATTAATATCGTATACGGTGTATGTTATGAAAAAAGGCTTGTTGTGCCCTTTAAAATACAAAAAATATAAACTGTTGATAATATCATCCAATAAGTCTATGTAAAATGTACTTTATACAATAATTATTGTTCTGTAATTTTTTTTATGTATTAAGTCAAACGTATATAAAATATACATTTTTTTTTTAATAACGCAACAATATTATGTGAAATATGCGTATTTTATTGTACCTATCCAATAACATTAAAAGATATGTGGTTACAAACATTTTTTTTAGGCTTTTTGAATAATATTTACAGGTAATTCAAATATACATATATATATATATGCATGTATATTATGGTAAAAAATGACTGGCCAATTTATTTTGTGGAAGAAAGAAGAAGAGAATTATTAGATAATGACATGTTAGAAAAAAGATGAGCTGGCAGATAACAATGTGAACTACAAACTACCTATCGACAAATCATGGTTCTAGATCAGTGCAAAAATATAGATGTCCAACCTAACTGCATTGAATCTAAAGCTGGTAAAAGTAAACGTGAACTCAATTTTTGGAATGAAAATTTAAACAAAACCCAGAAAGGCAAAGAATAGCGTATTAAGTCCAAGTCCGATTTAAAGATCTATATATATAGTACACCTTTCATACAGCAATGAGTTTTGACCTAATTTCTTCAGAATTTCTGAAGTAGTAGCAGGCATAACTCGTCAATTTTGAAAGTTTTAGTTTTATTTTGACAAATACACCTACCTATAGTAGCCAATCGTTTGTGCAATCCGGTGTGTCTCATATTTTATATTTTATTTTATATTGATGTTACTTCGATTTGTCATGGCTGGATATTTTAAAAAGTATAATATATATTTGTCATGTATGACATACACAATAAATAAATAAAAAGTGGTTGTATATATTTTGTATGGAATTATGTATAGTATTCGGGTACGAGTATAAGTCGTTGTATATATAACGTTAGGTTGGTAATGCACCAGAGAGTGATTAATATCTACCGAACTTTTGTAGATTGTAAAGATTGGAATTAATTTAAGTAAATCTTTTGGACGTTGTATTATACCCTCAATGTTGAACAGCATAGTTCACGGAGGGATGAATCTGTCCTTTTTTTTATAATTAAGATTTTGCTTTCTAGATAAGTTTTAGACTGAAGAAGTTGCCTTTGTAGATTCTATAAAGCGTAAACTACATAAAAAATCAACGTCAATAAGTCTTTAACGTATTTGGTATGGAAACCATTGCTACAAATGCTAGGTAGGGTTAAAATTATTTAATAACTTCTTGTCATCTGGTAAAGTTGATTCTCCGTAAGTCTAATAAACTTCAGAGCTCCACAACGGATTTCAATACCCAATATTACTTTTTAAATTCTCCATTTGCACATTTAATTATTTAGCGAATGAACCAAACACCAAAATTATTGTATCTTGGCAATGTCCACACGTCTTTTCTCTTTTTAATTATGTGTCTATTTAATGTGTAGTGTATACATTATAAATGATATAAACTATCATAATTTGTCATAATATTTAATTTAGAAGTCCGTATATATTTTTTCCCGTAAATGTAAGAAAAATAAAATAAAACTCATTGAATAAATACAATATTCACTATACTTCAAAATCAACGTTCATCAAAAAAAATTTCGTTGAGTCGTTTTAAAAATATTATTTAACTTGTAATTTATTTTTGAAGCATAAAACCAACATAGTTAGAAACAAAAACACACTGAACATCTTCGTCCTTCACCTTCACTTGCACGTCCGTGTCGCCTTCACTGAAGCAAACATATCCTCGAGCTACGAAGATTAGGTAAGACTTATATTCTTATGTTTTATTTTAGATCAAACTGTTCAGTTGATGAAAGCAATTATTGACATTTTTTTTTTAATTTGTTAATTTGTTATGAAAAACGGTTTTGTATAGATATATGCAACATAACATACTACAAATCGTACAAAAAAAACCATTATTTATAATTTATAAAATGTTATTGTAAGGCGTTGCAGTGGGAATTTTTTACAGATTAACTGAAATAATATTTTTTTTTTACCGTTTGTTATTCAAATATACTACCAAAAGCAATTCATTTACCTTCATAAACTCAAAAAATATTCGACCTATTTCGAAGGAAATTCAGAGATATCAAAATAGTTTAGAGTGTAGTTTGAACCACATTTCGAAAATAAACCAAGTGCTTTATCCAATCCGTCACAGGTGGATTGCCCATCTCCGTCAAATTAGTTCACAAAGCAAGGTAAACCGACGGTGATTTGACCATAAACTGAGGTACATTAAAACCGAAACACCTATTATACGGCACAGTTATTTATATTTGTTCATTTTTACCCCGGCGAAGAGTCGTGTTATTTACAGATAGTATATATTTTATAAAATGTAATCTGTGTTCGTTGTTGGTACTCCCAATCTAGGTTAAGGTTTTAGTTTTTCACATCTTTTTTTCCTAACAAAAAAAAGAACACACGACATCATTATAAGGAATCATCTCCTAATTGTCATCTAATTGTTAAAATCTTAAAAGAGATATAATTTCAATAAAATAAATTAATGTATTGACAAACAAACAAAAACATTACCAACATTTGTTATATGTATACATTTTAGCTTTAAAGACTGAAATCTGAAAAAAAAATTTTTTTTTCTAATTGTTAATTTCTAAGTCTAAATTTATTTTTTTTTACCAACTAGTTATTATTTTTGTTATTTGTTTTCTACCTCTATATTTTGTGGTATGATAATATTATATAAATTATGAAAAAATGTTTGCTACACATGAATAAGTCTAATTTTATACAATTGCATATTTATTATTACATTAATTTTGAGTTTATAGTAGATAATATCTAAAAAAAGTATACATTTTCCATCATAAATATTATCCTCTCTACCTAAATTATATTAAACGAATAAGTTCAGATTTACGATAAGTAACCAGTTTTCAAATTGTAAGTTATCAATTGTTTTCACATCTTTTGTTTTTTATTAATATACAGTATTATACGGATGCATAATGTATATTTATTTTTAACTGCCTTGACTCATGAAATTCTTTGAGGTTCATTTGTGCTTAGTTATTGTAGAGCCATAAAATTAATCTGAGAAAATTAGTTGCTCATTTAAATTGTTCTGAAAAAAATTAAAGTATAATATTTAAATATGTCATTGTATACCTTAAAATGATTACAAATAGTCAGATAAGTGTGTTGCGTATTTTTCCCACATAGTCAATGTATTTGCTTACTTGTCAGTATAAATTTATATCAATGATTTCAAAAATTGTTCACTGAGTATCACAGTGAGGGCTTATACCTATTATAAAATGTTTTTGACCCTCAAGGGTCATAAAATACTGTCCGCAGACTTATAATCGTACGGCATACCTACGACCAAACGTAAATAACTAAAGGCACATTTATCACGTACCTTTCAGACATTTTCTATTTTGGAGGAAAAAAACACTCAAAGTTTCACGTGATTTCTTTTATTCGAATGAATTTCATTTTTATTCATAATTCTATATTTTCTTATACATTGTGTGACAATTTATTGTAAACGTGATTTATAACTATACGCAGAACTATTGATACTGAATTTAAATATGTGCATGTAATATTAAAATATATACTTATTTTACATTTTTGAAATTATTAATGAATACCTCAACTCTAAGTACCTTAAGAGGTTATTACGAAATTTACAAGCTTAAAATTCTACCCACGTTTAGTGGATCTATTGTTTTAAAATATGAAACATGGGAACAGTTGTGTACTAACAGGGGAAGACTTTAGCCAATGTTTAATAGTTGAGTACATGTTATGAGAAAATAAACAAGACCAACTTCTAAAGACATATAAATTATGTTTTTGGACCTACGAAATGTGTTGTAACAGAAATTCCTTTAATTCATTTAAATATAATTTATCATCTCGTTACACGACAAGAGCTTTTTGGCAACCTAAGGTATAAGTTTATAGTAAGTAGTGACTGTAGACAGATTAGATGAAGCATTTTGGTCACAAATTCTTCACAAAACTAATCGAATAAATCATCAGTATTGAACTGATTATGTTTAAGATTTTATGTGGTTTCTAGAAAGACCTGTCAAGCTGATTTCTACTTACAAATCTTAAGGTAAAAATTAAAAATACTTTCTGTGGTATGCGTCACGTAATATTTAGTTAATAAATTAGAAGAAATATAATATCAGAAAAAATAATTTATAAAAAAAAAAATGATACGACTTATANNTACTTGTATTATTTTTTTTAATACAAAAATAATTAGTGAATATAGTAATTCATATACTAAAAATAAATAAATTAAAATTATTACTTAAGTCAGCCAAAATATGACGACATTTCTTACAAGAATAAACAATGAAACATAAAAAATAAAAACTTTTCCAATTTTTCTAATGGAATGAAGAAAATATGTTTCATGTACCTACTACTAATTTCAAAAAATGTATTTCATACAAACTCAAGTCAGTCACGCAGATATTAGAATATAAATTATTACTTCTGTTTTGAAATAAGTACTATTTGAAATAAATTTAAATTTAATATTATTATATAATATTAACATAACATTATTAAAGAATTATGATTTTGAACACATACCACATTTTCTGATCTTTATTCATTAGTTTTCTATTAAGTATTGTATTATTATATATTATATAAATAATAAATTATTGTTTTAAAATTCAAATCAGGAAAAATAAATTTCATCCAGATGTTACACATTGAATAATCACATTATACATTCTGTTTTTTTGTAATCTATACATTGATCAAACATTAATTTTAATTTTGGATTAGGTCATTGAAATAAAACAATAAACACCCAGTAGAAAGGAAAAAACTGATTGGTCAATAGATAATAAAGAATTATGATAAACTGAATTTAATGAAAATACAAAATGTTTTTTATTAAAAAATAAATACACTCTCATGTTGCAGTTTGGTATTCAAAATAAGTAGTATTATATGATTATTTATGAGATTACGAAAGGGCTATAAATGAGTTTTACTGGCGGTATTTTATCCAATAATAATGTTTAATATTAGGTACAATATAAATATAGCGAACCCACACATTTTCAAGCAAAAGATATTATATTACCTACACTATAATATTTATTTGTCAACTATGTTTAAATATTCGAGGGAATTATATTAGAAATTAATGAATCCCACATGATTAGTGTTGCTCAAAGATAAATAGAATGGCATTGTATACACTGATCATGATGGATATGCGGGGAATTAAATCACATACTTTAATTTTTTGGAAATAAATAAGTAGGAACTTTGGAAAATTTATATTTTATTTTATAAAGTTGATATCACGCTAATATTTAAATAACTAATACAATGTTCTACAGATAAAATAAATATTTTTCATCAATCGTCATCGCATGCCATAATGCATTTATTATGCTAATTTCTAAGTAAAATATTGTTTAAAGATAAATCGAAAACAACCCTCTGTCGTCTAGATAGACTCCAACATAACGAAATCATTTATCATAACGTCCAGAAAAATATCATATCTATAGTCTAATTATATAAGCACAATTATTATTATTGGTTGTTAATCATCTTGCTAATTTCCGCCATATTATTTATAGTTTAACTTTTTTATTTATTACTGTCTATATTTTTATCGATGGCTGCCATTATTATTAAGTATGAGAACGAACATAAATATAACTTATTTGTAAAAAGAAG
>PVMI01000248.1:0-11922 GCA_008528875.1 Aulacorthum solani | reverse complement strand
TTTTTAAATGCTTATTTGAGTGCTTATAGTGATGTTTTTAGGCGCTTTTTCAAGCGCTTTAAGTCCCGAGCCCTGGTCGTAAGTTGTTCTTATGACAATAAAAAAATATTAAAAATATGTGTACAATTTTTTTATAGATGTATGAAAAGTTTTTGAATATAATAATTTGAACTAAGTTTCCTATTAATCCAATATTTTCTTTAATATTAAAATAAATTCTGAATATTATATTTAGGGTTTAAACTGTTTTAGGATGTTTTATGTTAGGTAAAAAGTAAATACCATACTTGGTTGTGCAATATTATTTATAAATTATAACGTAATAATGTTATTTAAAAAAAATATATTTGATTACTGTCTACTTTCGAAAGTAAGTGTATAATGAAAATTATCATTATGAATTTGATTTAAATGAAGCAGGTAAGATTAAGCAGGCATAATAATCTTTGGATATTGAACATTTAACATATAAATGGCAAAAACCATTTAAAATTTTTCAAAATGATGAATTATTTCCAAAGTAATATTGTTTAGAAGTGGAATTAATTCCTACCAAAAATTATTTATATTTGTTGTGTAGACACATATAAATATATAATTACAATATATTGTAATATTATGAATTATTCTATACCTGAGATGCTTCATTGTTAGAAAATATTCTTTGTTAATTACATAGGTAACAACAATATTATATTTCATGTTTGATTAAGTTCAATGTAGTTTGATGGTATGTCATAAATTAATTTAAAACTTATAATTTAATACAGAAATAAAATACATAGCTTATTACTAATTCGTTAATACTGATAATAATTTTTGAAAAGTTTACTTATAAAACATCTGACACTTAATAGCTAAGCTCCCCGTGAAGTAAATTACTTTTAATTTTCAATTGTTTAATAACATCATCAGAACATATATTATATTTATGATATGCATTATCAATATCAAAATAGATTTTTTTTTTTGTAACCCATAAATATTAAAAAAATAATTAGGAATTAAAAATAAATAAACCACCTCCTAGTAGCTAGTTATAACATAAATATTTAATTGAGTGTAAAATATATACTCAAAATGATTTAAATAATAGTTTAAAGCATTACCAGGGTTGAAGAAAGAGTAAGATGAAACTTAAATGCAGATGGTAATTATTGATATGTATCACATAGCTTACTACTACATACTAAGCTTATAGTTAAATGAAACTTGTAAGTAGCAAACAGCATAATTTTTGCACAATTTATTTTTCTTGCAAGAATTTTTGTAAATGTTTGTATCAACCACTTGGGAGGATTTCATTATGATCAAAATTATAACTGTTTATATATGAATCATGTAACATTTTCATTTTATTCCAACTTGAAGCAACATTTAATGTTTATAATTGTAAACTATCCATAGTAATATTTTTATAATTTTTTCAAGTTATTAGGTAAGCTGATATAAACAATTTTCTGGAAAATTCATTTTTAAATTTCCAGATGACAAACAAGCTTAATCTAAATAAATTTGATTATTTTGTATACCCCTTTTATTCGTGATTTCAACAACATTATTTGTCATTAATGCTATAGTAAATATTTTAAATAGAGTAATTGTATAAATGTATTATCTTTGGTCAATTTGAAAGTAGGTACTTAATATATATATATATATATATACAATTTTTTCTCTTAACAAATTTATTAGGGGTCAGTACAAAAATATTTACCTCTTGAAATTTCCTAATTTTCTATTATGCAAATCCAATTCAGTTCTGTATTATTTAAAAAATATGAATAATAATAGCTAAGAAGTTGTTATATTGTACATTTTAAATTCAGAAAGATATTGAGCATAAATAATTTATATGTATTTATTCAATTGTATTAAGTACAAATAACTAAGGTTTGCAAATAAAAAGTTTTTTTTTCAGGCAATTTTGGTTTTATTTGCAGTCTATTTAGAATCCAATGTTTTAATTTTTGAAAAAAATACAAACAAAAAAGAAATGGATGATATTGTATGGCGTTTAATTCCTATTGAACAACATGGGACTTCACCAACAATTTCTTCAACAACAGATCTACCCCCTAAAGATAAATGTGAACCATTATATGTTCTAGTTTATGCTCATTGTTGTGTATGGTTTTTATTTTTGGTGAGTTGCATGTTTTAAATTTATCAATTTTTATTTTGATTACTAACCCTATGCTATATTTCGGTTTATTGTTTATAGGTACTGGACCATGTTGCCCGACACATGCATCATAAAACATTAAGATCTCGGGGACACTTACGTGCTTATGCTAGACTTACTCGCCTGGCAGTGATTCCATTTCAATTAGTATCTTTATGTAAATTAAAATTAACTTGTTTATTTAAAATTTAAGAAATACCTAACTATTTAATTTATGTTACAGGGACTGTATTATTGGCTATATTTATAGCTGTATATGCTCAACAAGATGCAGCAGATATGCAACCATACTGTGATGCTAATATGTTGATGTCACCGAAAAATGGAATTGCTGTATTGCTTGTTATTGAGTTTGTGTGTGTCACAATATCTTCATTACTGTATGCAAGTGAGTTTAAATATTGTGTTTTTAATTGATGATCATTGGTAATACTTGATTGGTTAATACATTAATGTTTGTATTTTTTTATTTTAATATTAGATTCTATAAGAAAATTTAGCCTAGAAAAGCCACCGCCAGATGTATGTGGTTGGGAAGAAAATAATTATTGTGATCGATGGACACCACAAGTATTGCAGAATAATGATATTACAACAAGTCAACAACTAAATTCTGGAGAAATTCCAAAGTAATTTATTTACTATAAATTGTAGCTATAAACTTACTTAACCCAGACACTAAATGTTTGAATGTTGATTTTATTTTTACAGTTCCGAACAACAAGATAGTCGATGCTTATTAGATTTATTAGAGTATTATTCTTATGTGAATCGAGAGTTAGCCACTCAATTAGCTTGTAAATCTGGAACATTGCGTCAACTTGAAGTTGAAAAAACAGCTCAACAACCTTCTCAGTCATAAAACTAATATAAATCGTTTAATTATATATTTTGTTTTCTTGAAATTTTTCCTAGTACCATCACTTTTACTGTATTCTAATGAAATTCTAATTCTGTAAATTCTCATTTAATTAATAATTTACATATTAAATAATTGTTGAACAAATTACCAATTGAATTATTTTTTTTTCTCTTAATAAATAACCATTTTTCCCTACTAAATTATGCTTAAAATAAATTACATTTTGAGTAAGTACATAAAATAAATATACCTAAGGTATTTTAAATAAATCATGTATCCTCTTGAATGTTGTTATGAGGGACATTGTCTGATAATTATTTCTTTAACCTTTAAAAGTTACAAACATATAAAATTCAATACATTTTTATTGCAGTTAATGAACAATGAAGTTTTAATAAAAGCATGCTAATACGTGTGATATAATTATTTTTAAATAAATCATAATTTGTTTGCTTAATATTAGGCTATATTTATAATCTATTGATCAAATATTTTTCTCAATATAATATATTACCTAAAATTTGATTAAAAAATATCATAAACATATCTATTCTATTTATGGTTTTGCTTCAATAACCATACCTTTATACTAGCAATTAAAAAGTATTTTGCATATTGTGTTGTTGAAACAAAAATGTGCATATTTAAACAAAATTAATTTTATATTTTACTAACATAAATAGCCATTATTGGGAAACAATATTAAATATAAGCTCATTTTAGACTAATCATTAAACATTTATAAAAGATTATTTAAAAAATACTTATTAATGTGTTTAAAATACTATAATAATTATTAATGATAATGTTAAAAATAAAACAAGAATTAAATTAATTTTGTTTATTAGTACAATGCTGGGTTATATAAATTATTGATATATAATAGTAGACATTAAAGATTTAACCTTAAAAAGTTTGTTATTTGTTTAAATCTGCTGTATAAAGGTATGTGCTTTCTGCTTTAGAAGTATAGGTACATTATTACGTAATAGTAAATTATATGATGAGTCAACATATTTTATGTATGATAAGATGTCTCTACTGTTATTTATTTATATTATAAAAAATATTTATGAGTACAAAAATTATATCCCTATTAAAATTTAAAAAAACTGTTTGTTTATATATAGTACAATACCAGTAGATGTTAATTATTTTACATTTTATTGAATATGCCAACATTACCCATCTCTATATATTGTATTTAACTTAACAAACAATAACTTTTTTTAATGAATCATTGTATATTAATTGCCATGAGTAATATATTTCTACAATTTTTAATATCGTATCCAACTGCTAGAAAAAAAAACACTAAATATACCAAATATTCAATAAGTAAAATCAAAACCGTTTAAAATAAATAAATATAATATGAATGTGTATATATATTTATATATATACAATATATATTATATATATTTGTATTTCATATTAAAATGTTGCAGAAGTGTATTAATGTTATTATATTAATAATTTATTATTAAATAAAAACATATCTAATATTTGTTTTGATAGTTAAAACATGTTTAAATTCTGTAAACTGTATTCTAATATTAATTATTATAGAATAACACTTATTCATTTTGCTTGTGATTAATTAATAATATCTGTTAGTCCTTTACTTTTATATTTTATACATTCAAGTTCAGGTGTTCAGCGTTAAGTTACTAAAATAAATCTACTTGTTGTGTTTTGAGCATACTCTTAAATGTGCCATGAGTTTTTATTGGTTTTTTTTTTTATTATAATTATATTTCGTAAAAATATTAACTAGTTAATTACTATTATATATTTATATATAATAAAGAACAATTTTGTTTATCTAACTTGCTGTTACAAAATTAAATAATAATCCAAAACAATGACATTCGTTGAAGAAAATGTTTATAGCTGAGGCATGTGTTGTGAAAATATTATGAAGATTACAGTATGCCATGTTTAAAAGAGGTTGGAAACCACTCAGTTAGAAGTTAAATGTCTATTTAAATTCAATTGTGTGTATTATAATATGCGATTTGTTTTAATATGCAATGTTAACTCATCTGTTAAGACACCAAAATGAATTACAGATATTGTTGTCGATAAAACATTTTGTATTAGTAGGGAATCAGAAAATAAACAATAGAAATATAAAAGGTTAAATGATGAAACAAAACAAATATTTATTTTTAAAATAAAAATGGATTATTCAAATTATTATCAACTTATAATAAATACTACAATACAAAAATTAATATAGTTCTTATTATACTATGGTCATGGCACACTGAAGAGTATCCTATGACCAATTCAGATATTTTTTTAAATATTTTACTTAATTTAAATAATTTTTTTTCTTCAAATAATAAAAAATTAAAATTGATTTAATTTAAATTATTTCACTATGTCATGGCTCATAGCATTCATTTTATTATTGTGTATTTTATAAAATCAATGGTATAAGCATAGGTATATAAAAGACAGTGTATATGTACCCAGGATCAGGATAGCATGAATGTATTAAAATACAAAAATTTGTTTTCATTTTTGCTATTTACACATGTAAATTTTACATATTTCTTTACCTATAAAGAATACTTGTACCTATCAATTATAAAAAAACAAACAATTATTAATTATATTTAACAATTTTATTATGTCAACTTATTTTTCATACATTTATATATCTTATTGTTTATTTTTGCATTTCAATTGACACAGACTATCAATTAATACATTATTTTTAAAACATTCACATATTCTTGATTGGCATGAAGTTTATCTTTACATGAGCAAGATTATAAATACCATATCATGTAATAGTTGTGGCATAATCCATTGTCATTCAAAAATAAATAATAAGATAATATCTAAAAATATATAAATTAAGTTTATTTAATAAATAATATTATGCATTCATTAAATATATAATAAGGTGAAACTTCCATATAACAATAAATTTACAATTATAACAATATTTTCTGTTAATGAATTTCTCTATCATAATTAGTGTAAACACCTTGTAATAACTTGTCTTCTAATAACTACAATAAGTGTAAAATGTAGGTATTGTCTATTTTATGAAATGGATTTCCATATTATGAATTTAAATTGAAATTTAAATTCTGGTTGAAATTTCCTTTCTGAGCATTCAGTTCATGAAAAGATTGATTACAGCAAATGAGTGCACATAGATGAACTACACTCAAAAATAAACATTTGATAATATTGTTCTTATATAATATTTTGCTATATTACTTTATATTTAATTATTTTATATTATGCGTTATGAATGTCAGGAATAATTATTACAACTTTAGGACTAAATTTATAAAATACCAGCTGTCCCACTCTGCATTACCCGTGCCAGCCTTTTTTTTATTAATATAATTTGTAAAACAATGTTCATATCATATGTTCTACTAACTATAATAACAATATATTAACAAATAGTAATCATTCAAATAAGAAAAAAAAAATTTTTGTGAGTTGCAAACTAATGAATGTGTTAGAGGTTGAAAAAATATGATACAAATTATAAACACCCCAAATCTCAAAGAATATATTAATATAACTTTTATTGAAAACAGTCCAATAGTTTTTAAGTAAAATTACTTCAGATAAACGAAAATCCATTTTAAGCAATATAATCACATTTCACCCGAGAAAAAATATAAAACATAGCACTAACAAGAGCTGATAAGTAGGAGTAGTTGTCCTTCCTTGGCTTTTTTTTTTGGTCAGTTACCATAATAATAATGTAATATAAAATATCACAAATTTGTTTTCTTCAAATATTTTATTTTAATAATATTATCACTTTATGATAAAGCTGTTATAGTTGTTAATAGGAATAACAATTAATAGTAAATAACTGGAACCGATTAGTATTAACCTATTAATAAAAACAAACTAACTTTTTACCATTATTTTTAATAATAGTTTTCATAGGTTTTTTTATAACTGGTGATTAGTTTAGTAGTTTGTCTTGAAAACACTCTATCGGTTGATAATTAAAATAAATATATAAAATATTTTTAGACATAAGTTTTAAAAATATTAAAATAATTTGTTGGTCATCTAGGTATTATATTTATTTTAAATTTTATAAAAGCTTATAATATTTATATTTCATAAATAATCTTAAATTATGAAATCAATAGTGACATTTTATTTATAAAGAAATGCATTTTAATTAATGAAAACAAATGGTGTAAGATTAAATCTATCTAAATATTATTATAATTCATAAATTATTTTTAAATTCCTTACCTACTTGAAAGGAAACATGTTACAAACAATACTTTATCACTAATCAGATAGGGAAATAAAAATTAAAAATTAAAAATATTTTGCTTCTCCCATGATAAGTTTTTTGAGGATGCCCGTCAATACTTAATTGGTGTATCTTGATTATAGTATACCTCAGAGCATGGGCAACTAGGAGTCTGTGTACATCACTCGACGCTTCATGAACTAATTTGACAAAGATGAAAAAATTGCAAGTGAAGGATTGGATATAAATGGAATATAGTTCAAAGTATCCATTAAACTTTCCTAATAATCCTAACAATTTAAAATGTTCATAAAATTAGTCATGTGGTTTTAAATGTATAAGCTACAAAAATATATTATCTCTCAAGATTGTTTAAGATAACATTTGAGGCCATTATCGCGACAACTTGATGCATGCTTTTATCTCATCTACAGTAGTGGCCAATAGTGACCATTTAAATATAAAATAAATTATTTCTACTACAGTATTTCTGTTATAGTCAGCTGTAAGATGTTACAAATGGCAAATAATATCTAACAAAAATGTTATATTATTATTTACAATGTATTTCATTGTAAATCTCAAAATCCTTTATAAAACCCATAGTGTTGTGATGGCCTATCATGACGATATTTATTATGCCCTCGGTATAGAAGTTTTACTTCAAAAATCAGCTATATTGGTCTAACCATGTTTAGAGTAAAATGTTTTTATACATTTACATTTAATAAATTAGTTTCTATCTAATATCAGTATTATTCATTACTTTTTATAAATTAAATTATAGTGCATTTTATGTTGACCAATGGGTAATGAGTATTTTATCAGTATTTTAATAAAATACTAACTGCTAAGTAAAAACAAAATATGTTTCATGAAGGTGCGAATAGAAATAAAAATTCTTTTAGATCATATATATGCAATTTTAACATTCATCTGTTTTTAGTTATATGTATTATATTATACCATATCATTTTCTATTTTGCATTTTAACTTTAATTTTTAAATTTTTTTTAGGAAATCATAATGTTAATAAATAACTTTTTAGTCATATACTTAATTAAATAAATTGAAAAACTTTTGAATTTTGTGTACATAGGTAATAATAGATTTTTGAAAATTCTAAAATATACAATGCACTACATTTATCATTTTAAATGTATATAAAAAATCATCAGGTAAACCAATAAATTATTAATAATAAAAATAATTAATACAATAAATATTAGAACTTAGTGAACTAAAAAATTTAAAATTACTATTAACATATCAAATTACGCAATAAAATTGTAATTTCACTAATTAGTAAAAAGTTACTGAAACTTGAATTGTTTACTTGTCAACTCCTTGATAAACTAATTAACAGCTGAACTATTAAGTATGTTCTTTGTTAACCTAAACAAATTTAGATTAAATTATAAAATCAATGGTTAAAAAACATATTATTTTATGAATAGAATAATTTAAGTAGATATTGAATATCTTGTTACAATTATTGTTTTTCAAATTACATTCTAATATTATTAGATCAATAATATAATATTATAATGTTATACTCGTAATTTAATAGAAAACATTTTTTTGTGTTATTCAAATGAAACTTTAACCATCCATCAAAATACTATAATTTATTAAAGTAAATAGGTATAACATGGTTTGTAAAAATTATTTACTCACAATATGTTAGCTACAAGTGTACTGTCTTCTATGCACAGCTTTAATTCTAAAATATTATTTTCCATTTGTGAAATAATACTTTCAAATTCTGATTTATGAATATTTTCTTTTTGTAAAATTTCTTTAAAACTATTTTCAGTAGCTAAATACAAATAGATGCATTTACAAATCATTCATATATTATACACAATAGTACTTGACAAAACTCACAAATAACTATGTTGAACTGTTCAAAATTGTTTGCTTTTTCACAAATAATATCAATTACTTCAGAGTGCTGTTTCATATCTTTCAAAGTCCGTAAATGTATATAATTTAACCTATAATAAAATATCACAACAATAAAATATATTATTAATTTACTTAGTGTTTTTTTAATCACCTTGGAGTTGATCTAATAGTTAATTTATTCATATTGTTAACATCACTAACTACAGTAGCCTTTAGAGAAGTTACTGTTTGGTTTATCAGATAACTGTTATTATTTCTATTTAAATAATTTTCAGCTAAATTATCCATAACTGTTTTTATTTCCATTAATCCAAAATCACTTTTTTTATCATTCAATTCTTTTAACATTTCACCTACAATTATCTTTTTCTGATTCTGAAAATAAAAAATAAATAAATAAAATATATACAAGTGTTTAAACAAAATAAGTTAAGTATTAACTAACTATTTCTTCATTTAAGGTGTTAGTTTTCGCGACAATATCATCTAAGATTTTTAATGATTCATCTTCAAAAATCATATTTTCTTGGAATTCAGTTACTTTTGAACATTCTAAGCTATTTTTAAACCACATTTGAAAAGTTTCTATTACATTTTTCTTAAATACTTCAAGTTCATGTTCAGTACATGATAAATTTTTCAGCTAAAAATAAAAGTTACTTTAAGATAAATCTGTACACAAATAAATGTAATAAAATAATGTACTTATATGTCATGCTAGTTAGTTGGTTAAACAGTAGCTTATAATATTATTATTTAAATTTACTTTGTATTGACTAATAACATCATTTTTAACCAGATATGTTGTCTTTTTTAAATTTTCAAAGACACGTTCCTTTTCAGTTAATGAGTTGGATAAATTTGATTCTAACTCCAATTGCATTTGAAAAAGTTTCTTAAGAACTTCATCATACGCAATTTTATCGTCACTTTAAAAATATAAAAGCTTATAAGATAATATAATAAAAAAATTAAGGCCAAAAAATTATTTACTTGTCATGTTTTACAGCTTCTTTAGCCTCTATAATAGTCTCATTACTTCTATTTATATTAAATGTTAGATTGTCTTCAACAGTTTGGAGTAAAACAGCAGGAGACTTGTCACATATAGTTGAGTATATAGCATTGCACAACTTTTGTCCAATATTTACGCTATCATTCATTACACCTGATTGTTTTGCATCATCTACTTCAGTACAACATATAATTAAAGAATCCTAAAAATTAAAGATACAAATAAACCAAACATTACCTAACACTTTCTTAATTTATGTAAAAATGTTACCTCGTAATCAGCCTTGGTCAAATCTTTATTTGCTTCTCTTGAAAAATGGTTGCAAATATTTGATAATTCACTATACGTTTTGATAAATTCATTATAATATTCCATTTTATGATTAG
This sequence comes from Aulacorthum solani, assembly GCA_008528875.1. Classification (NCBI taxonomy): domain Eukaryota; kingdom Metazoa; phylum Arthropoda; class Insecta; order Hemiptera; family Aphididae; genus Aulacorthum; species Aulacorthum solani. The sequence continues at coordinate 1,308 of PVMI01000248.1, read as the reverse complement.
CTAAATATGATGTGTTTTGCTTGTTTTCAATATTTTTTATGACATATCTTTTTTGTTCAATTTTTTCGTTTAAATCCGTTTTTAATTTTTCGTTATTTATTTTGGCATCAGTAATCTCCTTTTGAATCTTATTATATTTTGTAATCAAATCTTCGTATTTTAATGCATTAGCAAGATCAATATGAGATTCCACTTTCGACTTAAACAAACAAATAAATAATAAATAATTTAAATAAATAAATAATTTTTTATCTTTGATTTTAAAACCCAACAATTAGAGGTGAATAAATAATATAATTTTATTGACAATCTGTTACAATGCAAATAATTCATAGGCGCAAATCGCAGAGGAGCGAACTGGGCTTGATCCTTTCAATAATATACAAGTTTTTAGTTATGTGGGATCAAGCTCTCCCTCCTACCGACTCACATTTATGTTAAAAATATTAATCACATTTGAAATTTTAATGGATTTGTGACAATGATAAAGTAATGATTTTCTTACCAACAACGGTTTTTGACGTTTTTGAAGTTTATGTAACAACAATGATTTTTTAATCAAATCCACCTCTTCTTTGGGACGTACATGTTTAATAATGTGTCTCCACATGTCTCGTCGCTGAGGTGGCATCAACCTGTGGGGATCGAAATATATTGTTTATTTCTATAACTATTGGAAAAATGTTTACACATTCGAGTGATAACTTGCTTTTTCAGCGCCTCTTCGTTTATTTTGCCATCCACTTCTAGCCCCAGTTGTCGGAACCATTTTTTAAAATTCGTTAGGTCTTTGTCCATGTTGTAAGGTTTTCTGAGGAAAATCTGATTAAAACGATAGACGTGAAACTAGTAACGACGAAACTGAAAATAAATTTAGGTATTGGGATTTGAATTTAGAATTTAAATTATTAATCAATTCGCATTTGTCTTTCTCGCCGGTTAGGGAATAGGTACAGAGCAATATTACTGTGTTTGGTACTTTTGTAATCAACATTTTCCTTATCAGTTATCATTATAATAACCGTCAAATGGCGCGAGTTTTTTGTCCTCGGTAAACAAGGCGCGATGATATCAGAATTCAGAACCTGATACCGTTCAGTACTTCAGTACCCGAGACCCGAGTGACAAGTACGCTGTACACACAGACACAGACGGCTATGTCACACAGGTATAGGAATAGGAAATAAATTATTATTTAAATTTTATTTTTATTTTCTATATACTATTATGTGCGAGTACACGACCCGAATATTGATAAATATTTTTAACGTTAGTAACAGACACGGACTTAGACACCTACCTATAGGT
>PVMI01000229.1:0-20410 GCA_008528875.1 Aulacorthum solani | reverse complement strand
ATTGAAGAAAAGATTGGACGTTCTTGATTAAATACGCCTAACCTAATTTACACAACAAAGATGAGCCAACGTCGGGCTCTACTAGCTTTTTTATTTTGGTCTAATTTAAATCAATATGTAACCAATATTTTAAGTATTTAGTCCAATTACTATTATAATTGTAATAAGGTAAATATTTAGTATATTTTTATGAGTCCTATAGTCTTACAGGCTACTAGACGAAGAAGTAGGTACCTATGTTATATACTTATATGTACCTAATATATTTGATAAACTACCCAAAAAAATTGGTAGCCAGGTAGGTATTCATAGAGGATGGTAAAAACGGGTTGGGCCAGCCGTTTATTAGTGTAGAATACTGGGCCGTTTACCTCCGAGTCCCCCCTGATGATAACTAACTCAATAATAAATAAATAAATAAAATCAGAATTTAATGTTAATGCTCAAACATATTGAAAGTCTTTAATTGGTAACTGAACCTATATATTGTCATCATGTAAAATTGAGTTAAGGTATTTTAAATATTTTAATTAATCGAAGCCTTTTACTATATTTTTCCCAACATAAGTTATTAACATAATAATTACAAAACAACCGTTACAAAAAAAAAAAAAAATGTCCAATTACAAAACTGGTTCCAATAATGAATCAGGTGATAGACGGGGTGACAAGAACAGATTCCGACATTTTGAACAGCATTTCTCAAAATAGTGGTCACGACCGCATTTTGGGTCACGAATGATTTTGAAGGGGTCGTCGATAGACATAATTAAAGTGTTTTGTTTTAACATTCAATTACACTTCGTTTATAGACGACAAATAACAGCTCAACTCGCATATTATGATTATGAAAATACCAACCGCATGCACCGGTACACTAGGACTTAGTGTTTCATTAAGACTACCTAACTAAGTAATATTGTAGACATTAATAATGAGAGGCAGAGTCTGTATGAACAATTTATTGAATTTTATTCAAATATAATGCAAGGCTTACTGAGTTATTAGCAAATCAATTTCACTTTCAAATATGGAAAAATGCATATAAATGTCTGTATAATAGAATAATACATAGGCAAGTACAAATAATAGAGAATATAGAACATTTACATGTAATAACTGCGTTATTTTATTGTTCATTTAAATACAATATTATAGTTTTATTAGAGATATATACTTTGTTATACAAACATATTGTTTTTAATTTTGTTGCGTTTCTTATTTGGTTTTTAGTTTTACAAACAATTTAAATCAATGTTATTTTAGAATTGCTGTGAAACCATTGTTCCATAGGAGACAATATTTGTTTTACAATGAAACTATTTTTCCTGAAAACACTTTTTAGTATTATAGAAATACTGTGAAAGTTTCATTTAAGTTTTCTATTGAAATTTTGATACATACTTCTATAGCGTTTCACCATTGTAAATTTGTCAGTATTTTTTCTCTCCCAAACTTATGAGTTATGAATTTAAAAACTTTAAATTTCTATTAAATGTATAAATTTAAATGTATGAACTTCGTAATTCCACATCTTCAACAAAAACTCAAAAAATCACTCAAATCTTCCGACACAATTGGTGAACGTTAAATGCATTTAATATATGCAATAATATGGTTTTTGTTAGAGTCTTAGAAATTTGGAGCCACGGTCTAACATGTAAAATATTATAGTATGTTTCATACAATATTTTGATTCTTGAACAAATTGTATGTAAACACAAAATTAGTTGGAAACAAACGGTATGCCTTAGATCTATATCATGTTCTTTTTTTAAATTCTCCATCCACCACAAAAATCAATATTTGATATAAAACACCTCACTTTTTTAATAGCAATGAATTGTATTAAATTAATTCAAACAATTATTGCTCATTGTCTATTTGACTAATCGATTATTATATTAAGTACTTACTTTTGTTCCTACAGTTTCTACAGAACACTTCCAAAAAATATAATAATAATATTGTTTTAAAAGTCTGAATCATTAAACTATGTAAACTACCTGTATTTGGCTTAATTTTATAACTAATTTAGTTACTATTGATAAGATAAATCGATGATTACAAATAGAACAATTCTTAAAAGTTAGTCTGGTGTGATGAAATTGTCGTTTTTATCGTGTACATTATTGGAAAATCAATTTACTAGGTGGTGGTATCAACCTGTGTCAATTAAAATTATGTAAAATTATTTAATATTATTACAATTTAAATGTCATAATATTAATATTTGAATGTAACAATTTTAGAACATATTATGTACGTGTATAGAACGTACCTATTAACTACACCTAGTACAATACATTAGTTGGTTTAATACTGTCATAATATTACTAAAGTTATGATCAATAATCATTATTATTTCAGTAAATTAGTAGAAATTATTTTGAATCTACAGAACGTAGATTCCTCATTATTTTGTAGGTATAATCATTGCATTATTAAAATATTGGTTTTAATCTGATTTTTGGAGAAAGCCTTGATTAAAACAAGTCTGGAAAATTTAAATGTGTCATTTGTTTATATTATAAGTATTAACATGATTTACAATAACCGTCGGGCAAAATATTTATTTCATTTAAAATATCAATGTTATATCATGATTTGTTTGTAATTGCAATTATATTCGTATGAAATATAGCGTTAATTTTTTTTTATTCCTATGTGGTTTGGTCGATAGCTGTTCTCGTACAGATGATCTCGTTGGTAGCTAATTTTTTTTTATCTTCTCCGTGCGAACGTTGTTCGAAAAAGACTAATCTGAATAAATTACGATGTCTGTTATAATTATTAGTATCAAAACCGGTTGTAGTAGTAGCCCAAGTGATCTGATTTTGTTGGAAACCCATTCTCCTTCTACCAGGCCGCTTTTTTATTTTATACAACAAACATGATCCTACCGGTGTGTAAGTCCTAACTCTAGATTCAGAATGAGTGTTGGTTACTAACACGTTATTAAGTTAACAAAACATTAGAGATTGAAACTTCCCGGGAGAGACTAGAATGAAAACAAAAAAAAATATACATATATATTTGAATGTTCGAACATTTTTAATGTTTATTAAAACAAGTTTACGGGGAGTAAATATAGATTTTTTTATATTTACATTAGAATGAGTCCAGGTATTGAAGCAAATAAATTTAAATTATTCTGTATTGTTTGAAAAGCTGTTGTTTGTGTAAATATAATATTTTCTTTAATATTTTAATTAATAAACACGTTAATGTATTTATCGTTTTTTCGAAAAAAATTGAATTGAATACGACTTATAAAATATACTTTTACACATAATTTTGTATTATTTAAAAAACATAATAAAATGAAATTAAAAACTAAGAATAATTAAGTAGGTATTATACCTAATATTTAATAGTAGATTATATCTGTACCAACAATTATTCAATTAATGACACATAGGAACAATATCTTTCAAGTTCAGTAAACTCGCATACTTCTTTAGTTTTAAAGCTTTTTTCAATTGAATTTCTAATAACTTGTTAAAACTTTTAATACTTTTATTTCAGTTTGAACACAGAATCAAACTAATGTAATATATATTATATATATACATATAATGACGTATATAAATGATTATTGTACTATTTATTTCTTAAAATATTATTGAATTCAGCCCAAAAAATGTTCGAACTAAATAAAATACATTAAAATTTAAAACTATATGAAACTAAAAGTTATTATTGTTATTAAGATATAATAAGACTTTTGGATACGACATCCAGACCAAAATATAATCTTCTCGGACTCGACCCAACCTGTTGTTACTACATATAACCAGGAATAACATTGTTATTAAATCATAGACATAATTTAGTATAAATACATTTTCAAATAATGTTATGTGCATTCGACATTATAAAATTTACTTCAAGTTAATATAATATATTAAAGTATATTTATATTGCGTTTTTCTTTAGTTTTAAATTAAAAATAATAATAAAAACATGTGTTTGATAAAAAATAGAAAATTCTTTTCAAACTTTTCAAACTTTATAAACATTGTTGATGTTATGTCATTATACACGAATTGCGTCATTTTGGCGTTTTTCTGAATATAAAACGAACTCCGTACCTTGAATTTCTAGATGTTTTTAGAATATAATATATATTTGAAAAGACAATATTTTAATAATAAATTGAACTGGTGTAACGTATTATGATGAGGATTTGACGTGTCGTCGATAATTCTGTACAGGTTTATAACGTCATTGCTGCCATCTTTCGTCCGTTTTGCTTTTGTTCATGCTTTACTTTATCATATTATCATTATTAAACAATTTGTGGATAAACATTTTACCTTTGGCGGTAAACATGACCAATGCATATTATCTATGTATTTAGGCTTATTGCACATAATATACTCTTACCTCGCAGTCTAGTTCCTATATTATAATATTCAAATAGTATAGTATAAATGCTAATTAATGTCTCCGTGCATCCACCAGTGTCAACCCCTACGACGTGTACATGTACACGAGATATATCTAAATATACGTTAATTGTACAAATAATACCTCAGCGGGGCGCTTACCTCTCAAACACGAGAACAGCAACAGGAGTAATCCGATCTGCGGAAACGATCGGAATGGATTTCGACGAATCCTCCTGCCGCTGCAGGCACGGCGACTGCACCGGTGCATGGCGGCAATCATGGTGCAGGTGTCGGGTCAGCGGTGGTCGGCCGTCTTCGCCGGGTCGTGCGACATGGACGTGTGGTCGGCGTGGGCTGTATAGGGGGGTCGTATCGGGAAAAAGGGGGAAGGAGACGGGGAAAAAAAAATTAAATTTAAGATATGGGAAATCCCAACGCGGTAGACCCAGGAATTGCACCGTGTATAATTGTAGTGCCAAAACACCACCGTCGTCGGACGCGTGTGGGCAAGTGACGGCGGCGGCAGCGAGAAGACGAATACTACGACGACGACGACGACGACGACGACGATGGACAAGACGCGCGAACGAAGGACCGACCGTGACCGAACGACTGACGATACTGAATGGCAGCGCGCGAAGACGAGACGCCGCGTGTGTGTTGCGTGTGTACCACCGCGGCCGGTCGGTCGCCTCGTCGTTTCGGTCTGCGACGGCTGCTGCTGCTGCTGCTGCTGCTGCGGTGGCACCAAGAAACAGGAACACGCGTGACAGCAGCAGAACGACGAGTGTAATATTATGTTTTAAATACTCACACAATATAACTGACGTACACATGTTTATAATAATAATAATATATACACGTAATGTTATAATCGTACATCCACCCTCCCCCCCACCCGGCCGATCGTGTGTGGGTAAGCCAAGTCGGCCAGGGTGGTAAATGGTGTAGTGCATTACCGTGGTACGAGTAGTGGTGGTGGTATTGGTATAGCAGGTAATAGTAGTGTTGTAATGAGCGGCCGCCACCGATAGGACCGGTAGCCCCCGGAGTTTCTACAATATAGGTACCTGTACACGCCACCGCATCTGTTCCTCGGAGAGGAGTCACGGGCCTCGTCCGGAGACGGATAAAAAAAATAAAAAAATAAACAATAAAGAAACGATTATCACCATTAAAACCAGGCTGCTTGCTAATCGCCGTCTCGGAGGCCGTGCGCGTTGTGTTATAATAATATCGATACGAAAAAAATAATTAAAAATTAATAAATAATAACGACGACAATATAATAATATTATATTATACGTCTTGTAATAACGACCATAAAATAAAATCGTACACGCTCACACACACACACACACACATACTACTCAGTGGACAAGGAAGGCTTTATTTTGGCTTTCGGCAGTGGTTTTGCCATAAGGCATAAGTACCCACGGCAAACGGAAAAAATATTACAATATAATATAATATTATTATATTATAGTGCTGCACGTGTAGGTGAATAAATATGGATCAAAGCAATTGACAAAGAAAACTGCAGGGCATTATAATAACATATTCTCGGCTATAGATAATATTCGTTTCTGCGTAAAACGCCCAATTGGTGTAGTTGTACATCATAATGCTTTCCATTATCATTATTATTTTTATTATCATTATTATTATTATTACTACATTTTTTCCACTCTTTTCTTGTGCACTTCAAAGGGCGATTTAAGTCAACTACACGCGATTCGTTTTGTAAAATGCAACGAGATCACGTGTTTTTTATTTGTGGTTGCCAATTTAAAAAATATTATTATTATTATTAATTATATAGCAGTAATGCGATTTGACATTTGAGTATTTCAATGCCTTAGACGCGAATATCCTATGAATATTTTTTCAATAATAGAAAAAGCAAATTATTATTGTGTCCTATACATGCACACACGCTCGCGCCCTCGCCCGACGTATTTTTTAAATCCACATTAAATGCACGATGAACGGAGAAGTATTTAACTTTTACATGTTTAACCAGCAGAAAATCCCTATTAAGTGTTCATCTGTCTATTTTTTTTTTAAATTTTATGTTTTTTTTAACGTGTCTAAAATGGCTCGGCAGAAATGAATGTAAATTAAATAGTAGCGTTAATAATAAATACTGATTGATTTTTTATTTCCTCGGGAACTTGTTGTACCTACTCCTCTTTTAATTAGATATAATATTATTTAAAAGGATCGAAACGTAGAATTATACCCAATAATACATTCATTTAAATGTCATTTATATTACATATGGTAACACGGTGTACCTAAGAATAAGTAGAAGTACCTATATGGCGTTTTCATATGATAAAATGTTTATTAACATGCGTGTACTTATATTTAAAATCAATAAATTATAGGCACTTATCGTTCTATTATCTGTATGTGAACGGATGTGAGAAAGCTATATTGTTTTACAATATTATTATATTATGACGCGATGCCTCATTAAAAACTGGTTTTATTTTAAGATTTTGAAAAATTAATAAATTTGCAACAGTAATATTATCGTGACATTATTATTTATTGTAATGTTAAAAATTACTAGAAAACAATATTTTGAGTATAAATGAGACTTTAAATTATTAAGGTTAAGAATTTATGTATTTCAGGTCTTTATATATTATACTACGTAAGCGAAGGTAATTTAAAAAAAATAAAATAGAACTCTGTTTCTAATTAATTGTATTATTTTTTTATCAAATGAAACTTCTAAAACATGTTCACTCAAAATCGCTTTTTGAGGAATTTCATATTATTGTACAAAATGTATCAATAAATATAACACCGATCCAAAACGGTGATATAAAATAATATTATTGAAATACGTTAAATTCTTTTTTTTTCAAGCGATCAATTTTAAACTGCGTATTTATGAACATTTAGTTTAACAGGATTAAATAAATTTGTAATTGCAATTTGTGTTACAATTTTCGCCTTTAAAAAGACTTATTTTTATAAAAAAAAGTTTAAGAAATTATAAGAAAATTGAAACATAAGTTAATTACATTTTTAATTTAACTTCTTTAGTATCAAACTATTACGCAGTAGATTCAAAAATAATAATGTCGATGTATAGTTTCGATTCAGATAAATCTATTCGTATTATACAAGCATATTTTCCATTTAAGACGTTAACTCACTGTTAGAATTTATTTTTTTTGTAATATTGTAATATTTCTTTGTCAAATAAAATTTATATTTTTATTAATATTTATTGGCCAGTGGTCTTATTTTTATCGTCGGACTAACATGATTTTGTTTGGCTACCTACAAAGTTCCTGTATAAAATCACGTAATTCTGTATGATATTATAACGTTTATATATTTATACATTATATTGTTTGAATATGTAATATGTTCAAATGTGAAATGTATTTATCTTAGAGACACACACATAATTTTAAACTATGAATGTGTTTGTCTGAAAATACTATTTGGGATAGTAAAAATGGTTTGAATGTTGAAGATTGAATGTAGGTAGGTAACTCAAATACCCGGCGAACAAAAAAATGTTGATTAAATTGAAACTTTTATTTAGCTTGCTCAAATTGACCGTACAATTATTTTAAATTTATTGTTTACGATATTATACGTTAACGTTATTATTATTAATAAAATAATGCTTTTATAAAATGCTATATTTATTTTATTTTTACCCTAATAGAGAGTGTAATATTAGTCTTATAATTTACTTGCGTTAAAAAATGTGAAAAACGTAAACTGTTGAAATTGTTTCAAAATCTTTGAAGTTTCTAAATACTCCTTTCAAAAAAAAATATCGTTTGCACATACCCTAAGTTTTCCCTTAGTATTATAATAGTTTGACGTGTTTTATTATTCAAACTTTGATATCAAAATTTATGTTGAAAATTAATTAGGTAAGACTGTAATATGTTTTTAAAATAATAATATTTAACCTTAGTGTTAATTTAGTATAGGGGTTATTTGTTTTGATTCAATTATTTAAAATTAAATTGTTAAAAAAATTATATATTGATGGCTTTCAGTAAAGTAGGGCTTTTAATGTAGCATGTTACAAAAATAATAGGATTCGATGATTAAATTAAGTTTTTATGTATACCAATAATTATAACATGAAAATATTATAAACATTGTGGTGTAACCAGCGGGTGATAATGGGGAAGGTATGACCCCCTCTGTGAACATAATTGCTAGTTGCGCTACTAGGTGACCCCTTATTGTTTGCTTAAACTACTATGGTATGAGTGTATGACTAAATACTACCCACGTAACATAAAGAGCCAAAAGTCTATTTCATTTAAATAGAAAAATATTAATATTGTATTTATTCAACTGTCAACTTACTATCAAATGTAATAATAATATAATATAGAGATGCCTTGTATTCAATATTGTTTTACTCAAACGTATCCTTATATTTAACATGTCTTTATAATATGGCTTCTGAAAACTAATAATATGTACAAATACATTTTGTATACATTATAGATACAGTATTATAACATTACCATATAAGACTTATATTATTTTGGTACCAATATCATTATTTATAATTCATACTAAAATGAATATATCGTGATGTATAATGATATACATAATAATTGCATTATGGTTCGATACGTTTGTTTTGAAATATTTTTTTCGTTTGAGTATGATATGAATTTACAATTGCTTATACATTCATCTGTTTTAGATGTATTATTAACATTCAACACGTTCTAGTAATCTAGTATAACTTCGAACTCAGTATTAAATATAATTTTGAAAAAACGCAATAAATCAAAATAAACAGGAGAACCCTATATTGAAATACCCCCGGGCAAAGTATTAAAATGACGTCCAGCAAAGACCAGATTGTTATGATAATGATTTCTATACGGTCGATAAACCGAATCCATTTAATTTCGAGATTTTGCTTTTAGTTTCGAATCGATGAACACGGACGAGCACTTGAGTTCTTTGTTTTCTGATATTTTCCGCATGATTTCTTATACCTAGAATACACCATGGATAATAAAATGCAGAAATTCGGTTGTGTATTTTAATAATTATTTAATAGATCAATATTAGAGTCAAACGTTAAATTAATTACCGCTCTTCATCTTAACACAAAGTATTTTAATTATTTGATACAATGGTTAAAACATAAAATGTAATATTGATTGTACACTAATTACTGTAAAGTGGAAACTGGAAATAACAAATAAATAAATGTAAACATATTATAATAATGTTATTCAATCCAAATTCCATAATTTATTTAATTTCATTCATATATGTATAAGATTTTTCGTTTGTTAATCGGAAGTAGATTTAACAAATTGTACAAATACGTCTTATTATATATATTATGTACATAACGATCTTATTCATAGGCCGTGTTTTAGAATTTTTTTAATATTATGTAATTTAAACATGTCAATAATAAAATTTGGTTAGTATCACAATTAATTTATTACGATCTATGTATTGATCGCAACAAATTGTTCTACGGGAATTAATAAAAACTCAACATTTTATATTATAATTTTATTTAAAATAGGCATTCAAAATATGATTATAAATAGATTCATGTATAAACCAATGGCTACATAAATGGACTGCAATCATCGTAAATTATAATTTTCTCGTAGGAACATGGCAGTGTAGGCGACCGTAATGAAGTTTTAAAAGAACCTTAAGGTGAAAATCCTGTTTAAGTGGAAACAATCAATTCAAGAGAGTACATAATACAGTAGTTTGACTAAAATCCAAAATTAAGTATAATCAATTATGTGAACAAACCTGTCGCAAAGTAATAAAGTAAAATGTTTAAAGATAGGTAGTAGAAGTAGGTGCCTAGTCATGAAGAAAGTGTTAAGTGTATCAATCATTTTTGTTGATGATAATAAAATACTAATATAATATTATTATCAACAGTAGTTATTGTACAAACATAGTAGTTTATATAGTACGTCATTACGATAAAAGTTATATAGCTATTTGTACATTTTTATTTATTGATCCTTTTAAAATTTAAACCAGGATTTTCATAATATGTGAAAATAATCATGGTAAACAGTTCGTTTTGTAACGAGTTTGGTAGAAAATTGCAAACATTATGTGCGGTTAAAACAAACACGTGTTTATTTTTTTTTTTAAATTGAAACAATTTTAAACAATGTACAATATCAATGTTTGAAACCGCAATGTTTATACAGTTAATAATTGTTTATATGTTTTTACTGTACAATTATTTTTAAATAGTTTAAAATAAATCTATTCAATGGGTTTTATAATGAAAAAGCAGTTTTATAAATAATCATAAGCTATATGCATGTATCGTGTGTTATATATACCACATTATTTTTTAATGCTGACAACGATTGCACAATAATACAGCGACAAGCCAGTGACATCGTGATATTATTCACAATTAAGTAAATATAATAGGAGTTTATAACATTTGATATAAGTCTAGATGTAAAGACATTTAATATTCCGAATTAAATCTGTGCTAAGAGCCTATATTATAAGAATCTTATAATCAACAAAATCTGTATTTCAAACATCAAAGCATAACATTTAATGATAAATGCCCCAAACCACAAAACCAACCTGCCCAGGAACATGAAACTAATACTATGTACACATACATGTATATAGTTTGGAATACTCAAAACTACTCACTCCCATTAAACATAAAAAAATAATATATTCAACATTGTATGAATTTTGGAGTTATAGTTGTGATGAAATACACAAATAAGTAGGTACCTAATTGTAGAATGTAATATAAAGTGCGTAATGTAATTATTTTTTCGAGCAGTAGTAAGAAAACAATACTAACTTAAAAATGATGGGTTTTTTTTTTGTTTTTAGGTGGTAAGGGAAATAATTAGTGTTTCCAAACGTATGCATGTGGCATAATATAGTTTTGTTGGGAGCTAAAATATTGTAGTACAATGTTATAACATAATTTGTTTTGAAATCTGATTTGATAACATTTTTAATTGTTACAGTAGTTATTGTACGCAGCAGTATTCCATGCTTAAACAATGCAGATTAAAAATCTGATTGGTCAGTTCATGTCATTCATCTTTTCGTCTTTGTCAAATCACAAATTTTATGGTAGCTAACTGCCACTATTGTCTTATTTTGAATTTGGACCATAATCGTGTTCAAATCACAATTCTTCATCGGGAGACCACCAACCAGAAAGTGGTTAACAATTGTCGAACAAGCGTTTCCTTCCATTTTATTCTGCTTTTGATATGAATTTCTAGGAAACTTATTTTACATTTTAAAAATTGCATTTCCTAACATAGTGCATTTGTAGTAAATGTCTTCTCTTTATAATATGAGATACATAACACTATTGTAAACATTTTGCTGAAAAAAATTAGAATGTCACAATAATACTGTAATATGAGCTGAAAAAAGTTCAGAACCATCTTTCAGATGTGATAATTAATCACATTAATGTACTAACAACGTTTACACATCTACCTCTTTCAATAAATCTAACTCGAATTAGTGTTCTTCATAATGTGTTTTAAAAAAAAAAAATATCTTTATACGTATTATTCTTTACTAATAGAATTATTCTTGATTCGCTTATACAAAGTATTAATTGAAAACAATTATTATAAATAGTAGTGTAATTTTTGTAAGTTTATATAGGAACTCAATGGTTGTGTTCACTGAATAAACATATGAATGGAAGTAAATTATTAATTTGCACATGGAATTGAAATATGTTTTAGTTGTATAAATTTCATAATTTGAAATGATATCTATATTCTTCTGAGTCATACAATCAAATTATTTCGTAAACATTTTCTTTGAGGCCGTGTATAGGGAGTGAAATTAGTTCGCAGACTCGATGTTAGCCGGAACAGGAAATGAACGTATTTTTACAAGTATTGTCACAATAAAATGGTTATTACTATGTATATTTTACACCACTGTACCTGCATAATATAATACTAAGCTCCAACTGACTTAGTAGATAGTAGTGGACACCAAATATTACATATTACTTCGTAATTTAGTTAATTTATTTTTATTATTGTTTACCTACGATAGTTATCGGTAGGCAAATTAAAATATAGAATACATCGTATGAGTATATGACCTCTAAGGTCTAGTGTAGTTTTAGTTACTACGAAAACCTCTTGGTGTTCTTAGCATATTATATAATATCCGAAACTGGAAATTTGTTAAACTCCACTTGAATTAACTAAATTGTAAAATTAATACTATTTAGTTACAATAAATTACTAATCACTATAACTTTAAAGTTTGCATATCAGAAAATGTATTTCATAGCGTTAGAGAAGCAAAACAAATAAAACAAAATTTGAATATCATGCAGTTTCAAATTGTTAGCACCTGCAAAATAATAATAAATCATAATGTCAAACTTATTACACAATTTTTCTTAACTTTTAATTGGGCCACTTGCACACACATGGTTGACCGGTAACAAGTAGTATTCCTAAGTATACACAAAACTTTTGCACAGTAGTGAAACGGCTGTAGTTATGAGATTTTTTAAGTAATACTATTTAATCCAATTATCGCACAGTGTCTGGGAGTAAAAAAATAAAAGTAATTCCACTTGAAATCTTCACAACGTTCAATGTAATTAATTTCATGCTTTTTCAAAGTTTAATGGTTGGAAAATTAAATAAGTCGAGCTTATATTTAATGTCTTCTTTGTAATTAAACATTATAAGTGGCATTGGACATTGTACATGGTTTTCAAAAAAAAAAAAAAACTTATAATTTAAATAATAATAATGCATTCTATTTATTTTAAGATAAAGTTGGTACAACTGGTCAGAAAAAAACAGTAATACATTTTTCTTCTCAGCAGGTCCTTTTTCACACGGAAATTAGCTGTAAAGTAAGTTGTACTGATATTATCAAAATCATTGTAATGTCAAAGTATAAGATATTTATTCATGCACTTGAATATACACATATGTATAGCACAAGACCGTTACAACTAAATCGTTATAACTAGATGATTTTATATAGTTATTACGCGGTTTATTCATTTATGTTTCGAGAAAATAAATCTTACTTTGCATTGAAACGTATGTTAAAAAATCATATTGTTTTTATAGAATTTATTACCTTTGGATACATAAAAATGTCAGTGTTTTGTTCGAGAATGTAAATTAAAAGCTTCATTATAATATAAGTATTATTAAATTATTAGATAAATTCTTGTATCTTTTAGTAAAAAAACCTGTGACTCAACATTCCTACTACAATGACGAATATTGCGTTCTTTTTCAACTCAAAACCCCCTAAATATCTAACCTTTATATTGTATAATTTGTTTTAAAGAAGGGAAAACTTATTTTTGAAACTTGTGGGTTATCGTGATATGTCTATAATTTCTTCATGTAATTTGATACAATATACCAGGGTAACTTCTTAAGCCTATTTATTTCTTAGTATTCCTTTATATATTGCTTGTTTGTTTGTTTTTTTTCCGAGATTTATATTAAATTATTATATCATATGATAATAAAAATATTGTTATTTGATCTTATATTTTCAGATAAGTACTTATAATGTACTCTCGTTTTTTTCTGTATAGAAAAATGAAATTTGTTGAAACTATAACACATGATATACAAAAGAATTTCGGTTATTTGAAACTTTACAAATTGATATTATGGGTAGGTTATCATTGATAAAATATTTTTTCGTAAGTTCAACACAACGCGCAGCTTAAAAAAAATTATTTCTTTCAACTTGTTCAGTCCAGTATATAATATAATATAATATTATAATTATATATTCCTTGTATCATAATTCCTATTATCTTACATTATTGTTATACTTTGAAAACTACTATCTTAATGAATACAAATTAATCACAAATAATTAAAGAAACATATAAGACTTCAAATCACATATTTCAGTAATTGTAATATTTTTTCAAAGGATGAAATATGAAATAGTTTAAGTATTTTTTTTATAATATTATTTGATAAGTTTACCACGTCAAAAACAAATTAAATATTTATAATATGTATTATTTATTACTTGTTATTTTAGTTTACACGTTACTTCATTAATCCAGTCGTATTGTTATTTTTATCTAACCACCATCAGGTATAACAAGACTCCATTAATTCTCAAATTTTAAAAATATGGTAAAAATAATTAAAACATGCAATATATGTGAGTAACTAACTATAATGTATATGAATTGTTCTATAATAAATTCAATTTACTACGGCATTTTTAAACCATTTAATAAACTCATAAATAGTAGAATTAACTTATTTCAAAACATATCTATGGAATCTATTGAATATCTATTACTTACTTATATTTATTTATACCTACACACCTACTACCGAATCAGATAAAGAGGGTATTTTTATTGAATTATATTTTTATAACTTATGTTTCAATTGTACACAAAACAATATATATATAATAAATTAACAATAATAACTGTATGGTAGATATATTTTAAATAAAAAAATATTAGACGACTTATTTACTTAAACAAATTTACCCAAATATAGGCATTGTCACTCTGATAATAATGATTTGAAAATTGAGTTAGTTTTTTTTCATAAAGTAATTAAATATTTGAATTGATTGGGTCACATTTTTGAAAAAAACACTGTCCATTTACGGTATTCAAATTTCTAAGTTAAAAAAAACCCCATAATTTCAAAACTTATAAATTCCTCAATTAATATGCTTTAGTAGGCACGTTAATAGATTATTCATAATACGATAAAATGTATTTTAAAAATTACTTACATGAAACAGGACTCAATTCTCCATAGCGTAATATTGGTGTTTGGTGTATTTGGTAATACTGATTTTTATTGGTATTGGTATCGTATGTATTGATCTGCGATATAATACGAATAAAATATACTACACTCAGTAAATTTAATTTATGGATATGATTTTGATCGATCTCTTTTATACATCCCCACACAAATTCTTAGGCTAGGGACTAACACAATTTAATAATAATAATGGTCATTTATGACTTACAGCAGGATTTTGCTTGTTAAGAATATTATAAGAAGTTATCTGCCTTTAAAATAAAATGTTATGTGATATTAAAATATTCCTTAAAAACATAAAACGATTAAGTGTTATCATATTGTCTTAGGTTTAAATTAAATATTCATAGAACATAATCTCCATCTATGAGAATTTATTGTATTATAATGTAATAACCCCGAGTTACAATCAGTTTTTATATTTTACATTTATTAATATTTTTTTAAATAAATATACATAATAATGAGTGCGAAATGAAAAAATAAAACTTTTTTTTTTATAGAGCCATTTGAATACTTAATTTTTTCTGAAAAAATGGTATAGTTCAATTTCTTAAATTCGTTAAAATTATATTTTTAAATATTATTTTATATGTATTAAGGTCGACAAAATATAGTAACCCTGTTTATTGATGTTTCTGTCAGTGATGAGTATTCATTTCTATCTTAAGTTGTATAAATAAGATAATATTATTATAACATTTATTATGATTATCAACTAAAAGGCGAGACCTGTTTCAACAAAAATCGTACCTACGGCTACCATTCCTTTTTTCACTTGAGTATTTTTTGGCCAAATCAATAAGTTTAATATTTACCTTATGTTAAAAATATTGAAAAGACTTATTAAAGATATAAGTTGTTTAAAAACTATGCAAATGTAAAAAAAAAAAAAATACTCTTAAATAATTGTTGTAATTAATTATTTGATCGGTTGTCGTCGAGTTGAATTGTGACGACAAGTGGCAACTTTCAACAATATGGATCCAGTCCAAAATAAATAATTTGTATACAACTTACATTGTTAATACTTTTCTATATGTATAACATAAATTACCTAAATATGTATGTTTAATAACTGTAGTAGATATTGATCAAATAATAATTATTGACAACAATTATAATGTATTATCATTTATAATATTCACCTATTATATAATTTGTATACAATTTTTATTTGTAATACATGTATACAACATAAATTAAATATTTTGGTTTGGTCAAAAGGGGAATTAACTGTTTTTTAAATTTGGATTGAAAGTTAATTGTTTGAAAACTAAAGGTTACGACGTTCGTCGAAAAAGGTTGTGCCCCAACTAACACATGACAGCTATAATATAATATTGTCAAGTCAATTTTTTTTTTACCTTACATGATATTTCCGTTAAAAAATCTATTTGCATTAATTTCCAAACTTACATTACAGCTGATGTATAATAATTGAATGCTGTACGAGTCAGTGTACTGGATGTGTTCAATTTAAATTCAACTATACAAAATCATTGTATACGAAAAAACATTCTGAACGAAGTTCGTCTGTCTTCCAATAATATCATTTCTAAGAAGGTATATTTTATTATATTGTTGTGATTCAAGCAATTAATTTTACTATATAGGTAATGTGTATTATAGTAGGTTAAATTCGTTTTTGTCGAAAAAATGAAACTGTGTTTAATTAAAGTCGTTATTCTTGGCTTATTTATTTTTCAATTGCTATTGTAACAATATATCAGGAACACTGTATTATAAAGTCAACCTTTTTGACCAAACGAATAAAATGTTATTGTCATTTATTACAGAAAAAAAAACTGAAAAAATTGAAAACTGAAAATGTCATTATACAGTTTTAAAGAAATCAATATATTCTGAAAATTATTTTTTTTTAAATTGTATCAAGTATATAAAACGATAAAATAAATATATGATTTAAGTTTAAATTATCTATGGTTATTCATTTTATTAATTAAAACAATATAAAAAAATCATTCCATGAGGAATCGAGTGAATATTTAATATTGTAAAAATTTCAACTTCAAACGCTCATAAAAATGTAATTGACTATCCTGTAGACATTTTTCTATGTTGAAGGTCGACAAGCTTAATCTTGTATTGAATTTTCAAATCGTAGATTTAAAAAGAACATTTAGTGAAATTCATTTCTAACTAAAAATAATTGCGTTGATTTTTAAGTATTATGTCAACAATTGAAATTCAGGCCCTGAAATGCATGTTGGTTTACGCTCAACTTTTTTTAAAATTTTCACCAACAGCAACTTAAGAAGAACCTTGCATTACGTTTTCAAGTTTTTTGACAGAGCAAACATATTTTTATCGACATCAATTAAAAAAAAAGGTTAGGTCAAGTGGTTGTCACTCCGCTGTACAGTAGGTTACAAGTAAGTCACTGTATAATGGTATTAAATTCAAATTCAATGATATAATATCATTGTATACGAAAAACGATTCTGAGCGAAGACGGTATGTGAGTCTAGTATATTTTAAATTTTATTGATATTGTTATTATACATTTATACGGTACCTATATCACGATTTAAGACACGGAATAAGATATAATATCTTAAATCGTGGGTAATATTAAACTGTAGATTGTATGGAGAGGCCATATTTTGATTTTTTGATTTTTCAGTTTCATAATATATCTACGAATAATATTTTTAAATTACAACAAAATAAACAAAATCGTTAATATTGATTTTAATATGTAATTTCGACTTAATTTGAATTCGAAATGTCTGTAAAAAATAATTGTGTTTATATATTATTTACATTTTTCGGTTACAGAATGTACTATTTATTAGAATCTTTGTTTTAAATTTTCAAACCTTTGTTATAAAAACTGAACATTTTATAATTTTTTAATTACAATGGTCGATAATTTTCGAAATTTTGATAAATGTTGTCAAAAATTGAACTTTAAATGCTTATAAAAAAAAATTGTGCCAAATGTATTTTTATTATTTTTTAATAATTTCTATTGTAACAATATATTATTAGCCTTGTATTCAATTTTCAAGCTTTTTGACTCAAAAAATACAATTTTATTGAAATTTATAGAATAAAAAACTAAAACAACGGAAAATTTCAAATGTCTATAAATAACTCAAAAATTGTTTAAATATATTAAAAATGTTATGAATTAAAGGAATTGATAAAATAAACACATGGTGTAAATTTCAAACTTCTACAGTTATTCGTTTTGGAACAACAATAATATAAGAATATCGGTACACGAGAAATTGAGTGAATATAAAATGTTGTAATTGAAATGCTCATAAAAATTTTATTTGACTTTCTGGTAGAAATTTTTTTTTGATAAAAGTGGGCAAACTCATGAAAAATCTTGTATTAAATTTTCAAGTTTTAGATTTAAAAAGAAAAATTTTCATGAATTTTTAACATGTAATAAATTGCAAATTTTTGTAATTTTTAAGTATTTTGTCAAAATTTTAATTGTAAATGATTATTTAAAAAAAATGTGTCTATGTTATTTTAATATATTTTAACTGTCGTTGTATCAATATATTAGGATCCTTGTATTAAATGTTGAAGCTTTTTTACCCAACTAATAAAATTCCATTGTTATTTATAAAAAAAAAAATTATTAAAATTTTATGAAGTATATAAAATGCCAGCATTAACATTCAGTAAAAATTTCATGTGTCTACGATCATTTGTTTTAGAGTTACAACAATATCTAAAATCGATTTTCTCAAAAATTGATTTTGCGTAAAAATGCCCGTTTTTCCTTAATTTTTTTTTTTGTTTTTGTCGGTGCTTTTGAAAACTAATGGGAATTTCAAAAAATGACTTCCAATGCACCAACTAGATTCACTTTCCAACCAGAAGAGTTACTGAAGTTGAAAATCGAAGCATTATTTCGACTACTTCTCGTGTACACAGACAAAAAAAAACACACACACACACATCATTGTAAAATCAATACATTTATCGCTCCGCTTAGAATCAAAAATAATATAAAAACTGGGTAACCGTCTAATATTTTGTTGGTAGTAGGTTTTTTTAGTGAATTCCGTAATTGAGCAGGCAACTAAAATTAATGTGTAAAATTTAAATGAGACACGTCACCTATTCTTAAAGATGGTTTATATTTTATATTATGATAATTTATATTAGATTATTGTTACGTATTTGTTATTTTGTTATTTCTTTAGGTACTATGTTTGACGATTTTTTGCTAAAAACATCGAATACCTAACAAATTATACTTAAACACAGACGTATTACAGAATGGTGTTGTTCAGTTTATGGTGCAAATTTTATGAAATTAGTTGAAATATATTCAAAAATTCTTTGCATATATTAAATTATAATATAAATAATGGTGGCAAGTGACATACCTCTGAGATAATTTTTTTTTTTAATTATAACGAAATAACTTAAATTTTTATTTTTTGTTTAATCATCCAATTTTGTAAAAATTACAACGTTTATAAAAACAAATTGTATGCATCTATGTTTAATATTGTACTGATATTTTTTTTTTAATTGCTTTAATTAATAACAACTTGCTAGAAACGCTGTGTAAACCATCAAAATTAAAAAAAATTACTATATTTTAATTTTAGTTTATACTCTGCATAACACATTCCAAAAATGTTTATTTCGAAACAATTCGAACTTAAAATACATACAATTTGTACATTTCCCAATATTCAACACATGCAATTAAATGAATACGTTTAAGTAGGTATGTTTTAAAATTAAATTATACTTTAAATTTTATACGAACAGAAGAAATACATAATTTAGGATACATTTTAATGTATTCAATAGAAGTAAACAATTTAATTATAACATCTTGAATATATTATAACTTGTTTTTAAACGTCTTTAATATATTATAGTTATTATATATATTAAGTTAAGCCTCAAGCGGGTCACCAACCTTTTCCGACAATTGAGCCACAGTACATTTTTTAAGTATGTATCTAGGTATCTACAAGTTATCTACCAGTATTTGTTTAGGTATGATTCTATTTTTATTATTACGTGCATAATAATAATGTTCTTTTTCATTATTTCTACATCGGAAAATTGTATGTTTTTCTTAATACTTTAGTTTGTAAGTATATAAAGCTTAAAGGTTTCTTCAAGTCTTAAACTTTAATATCAAGCACCCAATTAACAGATATCAGTATGATT
>PVMI01000217.1:3165-23738 GCA_008528875.1 Aulacorthum solani | reverse complement strand
GCTGGGGCAGCAGAGTATGCTGGTGCAGCTGGGTAAGCTGGGGCAGCAGAGTATGCTGGGGCAGCTGAGTAAGCCGGGGCAGCTGGGTAAGCTGGGGCTGATGGGTAAGCTGGGGCAGCTGGGTAAGCTGGAGCCTTGTAGGCAGGTTTGTAGGCTGGGGCAGAGCTGTAAGATGGGGTTCCTTCTTTCTTCACTTCAGCGTTGAATCCGTTGACATCATCAGCGGTGTATTCGACGATTCTCTTGGTGCCGTCAGCTTCGACCAAGCTGTAGGATCCCTTTACGTAACCGTTTCCGTCGCTGTATTCGGATTGGCTCTTGATGTCGTAGGTGGAGTCATCGTGCACGCTGTAGTCGAAGTTGTATGGGGCTGGTGCATATGCGGCTTCTGGGGCGTATGCCTTGGGTGCTGAGTATGAGGCAGGCTTGTAGGCAGGTGCTGAGTAAGCTGATGGTGCTGGGTAAGCCGATGGTGCTGGGTAAGCTGATGGTGCTGGGTAAGCGGATGGTGCTGGGTAAGCTGATGATGCTGGGTAAGCTGATGGTGCTGGGTATGCTGATGGTGCTGGGTAGGCAGACGGTGCCGGGTAGGCTGGGGCTACTGGACCGGCAAGTGCGGAAACCAGCACGCATGCGAAGACGGCGATAGTCTGTATAAAAATGAAACGACAAGTTTAGAGTAGTTCTACTGGGTGTATCACTGATATTATCAAACACTATCAACTATTATATTCGTGCTATTATCATAATAATTATGATTATTAAGTCTATATTATAATATCTTTGAAGTAAAACTTTTTATATGGTAAATATCTAAATTGGTTTTATTTCTATAGAAATTAAATGATGTAAGTAATTGTGAATTAGGTAACAATAGTTACATGTAATTATGTGTGAACGGCGCACAACTAAAAACTCGAATTTTCAAGTAAAATATGTTAAGAAATCAGGAAAATAATTGTTGTAAAAGGTTTTTCTCAGATATGCACAGTAGATATTTTAAAAAATGCATTCCAGGATTAAATTAAAAGTATGCAATTTGATCTTTTTACCTAAACAGAATAACAAAATATATTTCATCATTAATTACTACAAGTTGTTAATTTTAAGAAAGCTATATGTATGTAAATTCAAATGTTATAAAACAGTTAATATCATAAAACAACGGAAATGTAATACACAATTTAAATTTTACTGTAAAATAATAACTTTAAACGAATAATGAAATCAAATTTTTTAATCAAAATAAAGCACGAGAAACACCTATTCGCAATTTATTTATGTGAACACTCGCTCCTTTAAGTATGCAAAGTAATAAAATTAAAAAACTAGTAAACTTTTGTAGAAGTAAGCTCGCAATTTGTTTGAACACTATGAACTTCTCGAACTAACATTCTCGAATTTATTTCCAATGAATGTGTGATACCGAAGACATAAATAAATGTTAAACTTATCACTGAAGCACTATTTTTAACGCACGGCGAAACGAAACTTCATTTATATGGTACTATATGGTACTTACTTTGAATGCCATTGTGAATAAATATAAGTTTTTTGTTGTTGTTAAGTGTGTTAATACTGAACGTTGACTGAGTAATGTTGATTGACAACGAGCCGCTTTATATATTAATCCGATCTCTGAGTTTGCTCCCTCCGGGGGGCACTGTAGCCGTACGTGGAGGCTGTAGCGAGGGCGTACCCAGCATCATGAACTGCCGGATTGCGTGATCCCGGCGGGGCGTTTGGGGGTTCCCCCAAGCGAAATTTTACCGAAATAGAACCAGCCATAGCCGGGTTATTACATATTATTGTTATGCGTATAGCGTTACGGTTCTATTTTTATTTATTTGTTTTCGCGACAACGGTTGGGCTGAATCACTAACTGGTTAGCCAACGACCACGTTACAATATTTCACATTTCCTATGCTTAAACACTTTCTAAGTTCAAATGAAATAAAAATTAAACCGCCGAACATAAATTTAAAAAATCATATCATCGTATTTTTTCGGTTGATGTTAAGGATACACAACATTGCACCAGACGTATGACGAATAACATCCTAAAAGGTGGGAGTCAGGTTAGGTGAAGCATCGATGTTGAAAAGTAAAATCGCAACAGACGTCTATGATACGCGGGCAAGTCACATCCATTTCGTTATTTTAAAATATCATTGGTCATAAATAATGTATCATATTATAATGTATTTATAATTAGTAACAATACATCGTGTAATGTTTTTACTTGCTGTCAGTTTTGTGTTTTATTTTTAGTTTTTTCAATTTGTATGATAACTTGTTTCTCGTCGTCCAATTAAGATTTCACTGCGTTTATGCTAATCAGGCTGGTTATATTAATATGGAGAGTATTTTTAAACTTGTTTATACAGTAGAAAACAGATTATTTTTCTTATTTTTAAATCGTATCGATTATTAATGCATTAATTCTATCATATTAGGTAAAGTTAATAATTTTAATCCAATAACTAATCAGGACCTATGAGTTTATTTCTATAATAATTATAGGATATTCTACTCAGTATTTCTAATAAGTATGGCCTTGTACCAGTCGTCAATGCACTCAACTAGGATATGCCGGCTGTAGTTTAAGTTATTTTCTCAATATATGTCGCATAAAAAAATATTCTGATCACGTATGATGTAGTACAGGCCTAACATTATCGACCTTGACTCTCGATAAGCTCGTAAGTAATAAAAACGTGTAGTGGATGAAATTGCCGTAAAATTACTTCGATATCATAAATCATCTTAATTCGCACACTTTTAAAAATGAGATACATATGTGATCGAGGATGCAGTTTATTGGAAATCAGGTGACATCTAGGTAATTTAATTTATGTTCACATCATAAACCATCGAGTCACAGACAAATCTCGTAATTAGATATTATAATATAGATCCAATATAGATGACAATTTATTATATATTGTATACTGCTGTAATCTCTTTCCTAATAAAATAAAACAATTTATAGATTTTGAGAACAATTTTTATGGTAAAAATGTGTTAAAATGTGATTTTATAAATAGATATGTGTATTTAATTTATTAAAGCAATTTGATGGGAAAAGGATTTTAAATTATTTTAATGATAAAATAAAATTATATAAACTCATCATGTTTGGAACAATTAGTTGGTATATTTTATAATTAATTATATTTTCATTGCGTAATTTATTAAACATAATAATTAATTTCGCTTTTATGTCGAGTAATTACAATTAAGTAGGTATTTTCTATATACATTTTTAACTACGCAGGCTACTCTACCATTACAATGATAATTATGAAAATTAATAATTAGACGTCTTTAAACGCCGTTTACATTCCAGTTCCTATTTACACAGTTTATTTGGAGATTCGTCGGATCTTAGGTTCTAACTTATTAAACATTGGTTTTCAAATTAATATCTACGGTAACGTCATGTTCAGGAATTTTATTTTTATATCACAATTTTGGTCTTATTAGTTATTTAATATATTACGTATGAATCCCTCCAGTCAGACGGATGCATACACTTTTCAGGTTGTGACAAGTGGTTACAAGTTGTATAGGCACTTATCAAGCGATACGCCTTTATATAATATTATGTTAAATAATTTGTAACATAATGTAACTAAAACATTTTATGTACGTATTTATAGGCCATGTGTTAAACGACTTTCGATAATTTTCAAATTCCAATGATAAACCATTAGTATTAAAAATAAAGACATATAACATGAATTGTAATCCTGTTTTTCTTGAACTTTTAGATTTCATAGTTAATTTATAATAATTAATGTACCGATCTATAGCTAATTGTAATTTTTTCCGAAAACGCTGACATTGCTATTATTTTTACAATCAAGTTTTTATATTATAAACTATAACACTACCTATCTAATTCATAAATAAAAACCAATAATTTAAAATGCAAATTCAACACAAACAGTTATTTGGTTAGGTAAATCATAATAAGTAATAACGTATAATTCAAATTTAATAATAGATTTGTATGTTGAAATTGTAGTAAGATTTTGAAAAAAAATTTTTACCCAATGAAACTTAAAAAAAAATACCTATATAGTATATAGTACACTTAACTATACGTAACACAAATTACTTTTGGTACAAAGCAATTTAAAAATTATATTTTACACACTACAGTTACCTACAACTTTAAGTCATTTTTCATTAGGGATGCTTTATAAATAGAAATATCTACGCATGTAATAACGCATCTGATAAAATTAAAGTCATATTGGAATTTTTCTTTTTTCGAGCTTGAAAATATCTATCAAAAGAAAATGTTGATTACTACCGATTTGTGATACTAATACCGGTTTATTGATTCGTGTTCACCTTTATTAAATACATGGTGATAGTATTTTACACTTCCTTATTTCACAAAAATGAATAATTATGAAGTGAGCATTGCACCGATGAAACTTTACAGTTTTCAATTTGACATAGGTTCGATATTTATTGTACCTTAACCCATTCCAAATGTGCTGAAATACTAATAAATGTCAAGCAAAGCCATTTAACTACTAAACATTTAAAAGAATAATGCAAGGTTGCTAATATTTTTTTTTTTTGCCAAGCAGTTAATATTGCAGAAGAGTAATCGGGTCTATACAATTTATTGGAAGTAGTTTACTGCAGGATGTAAAAAAAAACAAATTGGTTTGAATTTGCAATTGTAAATTTAGGTATAGCATTTTTTTATTTAAATTTTAAGACCAAATGTATTTTAGCTCATATCGTATAAAAATGTTTTATGCATTACTGCATCAGTATTATGCATTGGTTTCATTATTAAAGCAATAAACAGGCTTATATACCCGCCAATAAAATCATTAAAATCTTTTGACGATTATTGTTAAGTACCATTCTCTAGAATACTGCAGCAAAAACGTCTGAACTGAATAAATTAATAACAGTAAGACAAAACATAATATTATAAATATTATTTTTTTATACTCACAAAAAATATAAAAATAAAAATAAGAATAATAAGAACAAGAATATGAAAACGGTCGTTGGTACAAATTTTATTTTTGAGCGGCCGCGTGACATAACGTTGAGGTTGAGAGTGTTTAATGTTCTTATAGTCATACTGCGTATAGCCCTAGGGGAAGAACGCTGCAATAATGTACTACTATAATAATACCGCGCGCGTGTGTGTGTGTATGTTTAGCGTATTTAAGTAATGTACGCATGTTTAGATAAACGTTTAGTCGAAAGGAGCTGAGTAAAAAAATAAGCAAACTTCCATTTTGAAACTCTAGACGAAGAACAGCGTTGTGGACCAACAGACATCCATAAGTAGGTAATTCGATGTTGTTTGAATCGCTCGCAATCGCAATATACAGTCGTGTGCAACCATTCGAAATCGTCCATCGATCTAATCGTTTTTCCCAAACAGACACAATAATATATATATTATTGTTATATTATTCACCAGATAAATCGGGGCTCGCGGTCAAACGAATTTAAATCATTCACCGCCGCAAAGATAAACCACGATGGTGGAGCATTGTAGATCTATCGCATATTGTGGTATCCTGCAAAACACGTCTCTTCCTGTATAGTTAATTTTTGCGGAGGCTATCGTAATACGTCTAGGTGGCAAAACCATAGCAACAGAATTATCAGACCTGTCCGTCTCATTAATATATAAATATATATTATTCTATATACCTATTCACCTTAATAATAATATTATTATTGTATATCATTATCGGCCTTGTCCTTTATGTAATAACCCGACCACGGCTACTACATACATTTTACAATAATGTAATATTATGTAATGGATAATATATAATATTATAATGTGCTTTATATTTGAAAATTAATTTTTTTTATCGGAGCACCTACATTCTGCCGATACTCGACTGTAACGAGGACTACGTTTCAAAAGCTCTATCGGTGCTTCAAAATGCGCTCACCAGTCACCACATTGTTCAAAAACATATTTCTCGCATATTATTAAACGAATTTACATTATTTCCACTTGATTATTAATACCATTGAGCCTTTACAATGTTATCTATAGTTACTTCACACTTTTGCGTTGCTATAATTACTATTAATATTATGCACTTCAATCCGTAATAAATATCGTCACGTTCTCGACTTTAGCGTACCTACAGTTGCACAATAATAATAATAATAATACGATACAGAGGTATAATACCTACCGCCGAATAAGTGATGTTTGATATGAATGCACATCAATCATAATAATACATGATAATATGTAACATTATTGTGCTGATATCTCATTCACAGCGACCGACGTAAATAGAAACACGGCCGTTTGACGAACAGCACTTGACGAAATATCCTTGCCAATTATTGCTGTTGTTATTATTATTATTATTATTACCAGGGTACACCTGCTTGTTAGTTATAATTAATGTTTTATACGAAACGCATTTTACCATAGGCCAATAGGTCGCACAAACCATACGATATCAAATGGGTGCACGTGCATATATACCTACACACAACCAATAGTTAGCAATATCCTCGGCGTTGAAATATCTTACGAATGGTTTGTATTTTCCATTGCTGTTTGCTCGTGTACGGGTCCCGTGCGACTTCTAAGTCCTTGACCCTTTATAACACAATGATACTTTGGCCAAGTCGATCCTTTTTAGGTAACGATCGGTCACAATATATCCTATATAAGAATGGAGTATAATATACAAACCAGAGCGGCGTGTTTCTTAGGATCGCAAGCGACTCCCTTCAGGATTTTTTTCCATCCAATACAAAACGAATAAAATACTTAAACGGTCGTCTTGTTACGCTAACGTTCGTAGAAAAATAGAAGAAAAAACAATCAATCAAATGAATGAAGTAATGATATAATGACTCTCTTACAAATGCATTTCACCACGATACTCTGTCATTTATTATACTAGTTCGTATTCTCTTTTGACATCCTTAGTGAAACAAGCAATCTGCTAACGTTCGATGCGTGATCTATTTTATATTATATTTGTGTGTTCTGTATGTGATCCAGTTTTTTGGTAGAATATTGAAGTCTCCTAATTTGTAACAAAAACAAAATATAACGACCGGAAATTAAATGCAGAAATAACTGTATTTTTAGAAGTTTACAGTTAAAATGACTATCTAGAAAATATATTGAAAAAATCTGGTGAAAAATACAGACAACTAGGTAGTTAATAATTATTCAACATATTATATTTTATCTGTTTCGTTGCGTAATTGAAATAAAAAAAATGTATCTAAATATTTAATAATTTCTGAATAAAGTGATGTTTAAAATAAAAATAAAATGTTTTCCTATTTTTTATTTATTTGTATATTTAATTCATAAAACGTAATATGCCTTAGGGCTTAGAACAAGGTTAATGTAAACATTTTATGATGTTATCATTGAACAATTTTTTTATTAGAATTTTAAGTTTAAACTATAGAGAAATCATACGAATCACGACAACGCGTTAAAAGATTTGTTTAGAGTTGAGGTATTTTAAAACAATATTTAGATTTTTTTTAGATTGTCTTAAAATTTGTTTCACAAAATTTTAGTTTTAATAATTAAAATATTGAGTTAAAAGTAATTTAATTTAGATATTAGAACTTTATATTTGAATACGAGGTTAAGCATAATACCATACTACTACAGGTTTTCAAATGCGATGATTGATCATTGCGCTCATATATTTTATCATAATATATTACAACACTGTTGTATGTAGATTTAGGACAAAATAAAACGATTGCCTAAAACCGAGTTTCTATATCTAATATGCTATTTATTTGCATGAATATATTTTCAACTGTACCAAAATAGTATTATATAAATTTTTTTTTAGTTGTGATTCACTTTTGTTTGAAAAGGACAGAGTTGGTACGCCAATACATCGTTATTATAAATTTGAAAGCTACACTTGCTCAAATTTCTTAGTATTTGGTTAAGAAATATAAAATATGTTGTTTCAAAATATCCTCACATGCATCATCATATATAATAGTATAATATAAAAATTATGATTTATTTCGGTGACAGTAGAAATAAAACATATTATTAATATATATATATATTTTATATCTTTTGGATAATGTGTTTATTTTGTAAATTTTTTGAGTAAAAGTATTAAATACTAATTGAGCATAATAATCCATAATATACTAACTTTCAAATAAAATTGTAGTTTATACATTTTTATTTTTACCGCGTAAAAAAAAATTAAGGAAGATTTTTTTTCTTGCGAATTATAGACAACCGAAAATTCTAAAATTTCTAAAACAATTTCACATGAGTATATTTTTATAGTTGCATCAAATTATATGGTGTGAACTGCTCTATACAATTAAAGTACTAGGCTAATAATCTTTGTAATTGAAGCCTTTAATCATATAATAAAAAAAAAAATGAAAGTGAAACATTAAGATTAGTTCTGTTGATTAATAAAGTAAAAAATGTATTTATGAACAATTTTAAAGTATCTATGAAAACTTTTTTAAAAGTATTTGTTTTTTACTGAGTATTCAAATATATGTTTTAAATACTTTTAAAAATAAGTATGTGTACTTGCATCTATACTTGAATCATTTTAAAAAGTTTCTTTTGCAAGTCAGCCTGTAGCCATACAATGATAAAAGAATTATCGTTCTTTAATTAATTTCGCTACACAAAACATAATAATCCAGATAATAATCTAATGACTGGGATTACAGCATTTCCGGTACCGTGCTCGGACCTTGAACCTCTACCTCCATTTAACCGGCAATCGAAAACAAATAAATATCGCGCGTTCGCCTATTGTGCTTAAAATACGGTTGTCCTCGAACCGGATTTTAAATAATTTCCACTGTCACCCTATTGTGTTGTCGGCCTGCAGTTTTAACCCATATTGTTAATAATGCCGAAGGAAAGTTGAAAAAAAAAATTTTAAATCCATATCACGCTGCACTGTATTATTACGATAGTTATATTATGCAGATCGCATGTTATAATCTAATATTATATTATAAATTAATATAATAGCTATCGTAGGTTTTCAATATAATGATCGAACAATACGATGTTTTTTTGTCGTAATAATAATATTATAATATTTTTTTAAATCGTTTTTTTGAATGCGACCGTCTACTCGAACGGGCGTTTACACTGCACACGGGCTGCAGTTGGTATATTATATTATAATAGGTAGCTATATAGTCCATAGTTCAGTTACAGAATACAGGTACTCGTAAGTCACAATGCCGCCGACGACGACGACGAAGGACATTGACATTCTATAACGTTATTATATTACGATACACGCTTGTACTTGCTTTACGTCGAGGTTCGTGGCTAAAGTCCTTATCCTCGTTTCGGTAATCGCTAATTAATCGTAAATTGAATGTATTGCCGCCCGACAATATAATGTATAGGTACGCTCGATGAAACACATCCTCTTTATTATAAAATGTAATAATACATAATAGCGCATTATTAAATCTCGTGTACGTGGGATTACGAATCATATTTTTTTTTCCACTTTAGACCATTATTTACGATGGTTGCTGTCATTTTGGTTTTCTGCCTCCCTCCCATCCACCCACAACCCACCGCAATCCATCACCAGGCTCGGGCGGGACCTCAACCTTGACATTAGCACTTTTACTGCATTTGATGCCGAACCGTCTCGGCCATAACTGCAATATCGTTGTGGTGGCCGCGGGAACTTTTCACGATATTTGGCTGTAACGAACGAGATATATTATTTAAACGCTATATACAGCACATGCAGTGGTATGATAATATTATAATAATAAAGTAAAGACAATAAATCGCCACAATGGAGAGTCGTTCGTATTGTAATTACAGTTTTTAAAATTCATTCGATTCACTATCGTACAAGCCAATAAATTGGCTAGACACGTGTGTATTTCTCTATTTCACTTTAGGCTATCACAGAACAAGGTCTGCCGTGATTTATTGATGATCACGACGATTAGTTTTAAGAATATGGTAATCGATTATTACATTTTAAATGCAAAACATTTTATATTTATTTCACTATGTCGAAACTCGAAATGATAATATATACAACACTATTTGATTATGATGTAGCCCGATGTAGGTATATATACCAATACTATTGTGAACTAATATATGCAGTAACATAATGTTTCATCCCTTTTTAAACATACGTATAAGACGTAGAACTGTAGAAGTCTACAACTAATATTTAATGTTTTAATATTTTTATTATACTTCATGCATGAAAACCAAATTTTAGCAACATAATATTATGAACAACAGAAAATTATATGTTTAAACATATACTTTCAAGATTGTTGTAGTATCATACTAATTTATTTTTTACCGTATAATATTTATAAAATGTATGAACGTAAATTAGCATTGTTTTATTTTTGTGTTTAAATAAATTTAAATATATAATATCAACTAATGTATTATATTAAATAAAGGAAAAGTGTTTTTTTATGATGAAATTAAATAAATAGGTACTTTATTTTTTCAAAGAATAAATAAATTCATCATAGTATAACAATAATGATCAATGTTGAATTTCAGTTTTGCTATCCTATATACCTAGTGGGTTTTGAGAGTACGTTGTTATTTTTAAGTAAGTGACTGACCACTAATATTATATGTGTTAAATTTGAATAAAATGATAAATCATTACGATTCTAAGTGGAGATAAAGTATAAGCATCTAATTATATAAATATTATGGTAATATGATTTATGCCCAATACATTTTATTCTCAAGTATGCAGTTATTATTAATATTAGAGTATGGGTAGTGTTTTTATTATATGTTTTATTTTATTGGAAATTCCAAATTTATTTATTAAGTAGGATAAAAATGTCTTTATATATTTATAATAATTTTTTCTGTATATAAACATAAATATATGATTTTTTTTCTTTCAGGCCAATGTTAAACCTTTGTTGCTCAAATAATATCAAAAATAATACTTTACTCGTACTTAATATTATATATTAAAAGGAAAAAAATGTTAAATACTTACAACATAATATTGAAAAAATAATACAGTTTTGATGAGTAATTACGTAGGTAGTTCATATTATATAAATAAGTAATTAATTATTAAAATATGAATACTTAATATTGTTAGGGTATTTTTTTTGTTTTCAAAACTTTATCTTTATTATAGGTATCTACTAAAATCTAATAAGCTTAAAAATAAGGATGACTTAAAATTAATATTTAATATTCTCGTTAAAAAAATTAATTGCCATTCCATGTTTAAATTAACATAAAAATATGTAATTTTAAAAAGGTACTTTCAGGTCTTAGGTGAAAAAAAATATCCTCAGCAAATATTTTTCGTTATTAAAAAGGGGGATTTTTAATTACTTTTGAATTAAACATTAAAAAAAAATATTGTTTTACAATTAAATGTTTCTCAATAATTAAAACGTATTTTCAGTTTATTATTTTATCTATTTTTTTTTTATACCTAGTAGAATGGTGAAACAGTTATTTGTTGAGTTAACAACAGAATTGAGTGTATTTCATTTGTATTGTTGTGATATTGTCTTAAAGTACTGAATTACATTTTCTTCAATACATTTCTTCTAGTTTTTCTGAAACTGTACCTTGCTTCTAAGTAACATAATGCAGAAAACATTAATTAACTACTTATTGATTTATCTCCTGAAAATAATGAAAATGTTTAAAACCACTATAAATAAAAGGTTTTATTTAATAATACTTACAACGTGTTTTTTTTAATTTGAAATGTTTTGTTGTTTAATTTTAATGATTATAACTGCATTATAATATATATGGTATAGTAGTACCAAACCATTTTTTTAAATGTATTTTTTAAAAAAATTACAATTAATGGTACGTGCATAATAAGAAAACATGATGACGGATATAGAATTTTTTAAGAACAACTTAAAAACAGAAAATAAATTAATACTTGACTCCATTATAGCGTTTTCTGAGTAATTTGAGTAGTTTTAGAATATGCCAGCTGGCTTACCAAAGATAAAACGTGCTGACTAAGAGAATGGAATATTTCTACAGACTACAAGAGACTATTTTCACTATGTTTTTTGGTGATGGTGAACTCAAGTAGGAATCAACTTAAGACTTTGGAACCAATGCTATATACACTTACTCAGTACAAAGGGCTCGGACCACAGTAAAATATTATTTCAACAGTGAACTGCTATATCATAAGGAAAACATATAGTTTTGAACATAAATCCAAAATATTGATATTACAATGAATATTTTTATTTTTATCAACATTTCAGGTGAAAAGCATTTTAAATACAGAACCATAAAATAATAATCTAGAACAACCAAAAAATAAAATATATTAGTTATTAGGTACTATCTGGAGCATAATAATTTGGCATATATATTATATAATAATGAAATATTTATTTGAAAATACAATATATAATATATAAAGCTTTCATTGTAAAACATTCGTGAGGCATAAAAATAAATTGAAATTTTTACAAATTAAACAGCATAGTGAAAATGCTTTCAAGAAAAATGAATGGGTACAAATTGTTGACAAGAAAACTCAAAAATAAGATATGATATTATAATTTTTTCGTAAATAGGTATCTTTTATCAGTTTAAATATATATAACATTTAAATTTCAAAAAATGTTTTAAAAATATTTAAATTTTTAGATATTCTAATTCTTTCAACACAACTAAATTTTATCATAGACATTATTTTTTGTAATTTGCAAGTTTGCGAGTTTCATATTTTGTATTTCTTTTTCTATAATTGAAACAATGTATTACATCGATATGCATTTCAAATTCAGGAATTTAAAAATCAAAAATTGCTTTATAGTTATATGTACGATTATTTTAATATATATTCTCTATTTATACACTCGAAGTACCATGTATACTTATCATATTACGAATACAAATGATTAACATTATTAATTAATAACATCGTATAATTATTGATATTAAAATTGCATGCTTCTATGCTATTAGCGATTATCAATATAATATACCACATTCAATCGATTTTAAAAATTTGTAATATATTGCTAATAATCAGTAATACCATTGTATGAATACCAATTCAGAATATAACATTATTGTGCGCACATAAAAATAAAAATGCATTTTTTGGATGTTATAAGATAAGACTATTTCCGTTATCATATTAAGCTACGAAATACGTTTTTTAGTTGTGTTTCTTCATGTTTTTTCATGTTAATATTATAACTAAGTCAAAAAAAAGTAACTCGATATAATTTTTAGACAGCAGTAAATAGTTAACAATTACCTAAATTTATTGGATTCATCTCCTGGTTTTATGTTATGAAAAGCTCAATCGGTCTTCTTTATTTGTAACATTTGAATAATGCAATGGTTTAGCTACCTTCTCCAAAGTGTACAAACGATATTTTCTTAGTAAAAGTTTTTTTTTTTTAGTAAGTTAAACTAAGTTAGTACAGACTATATTATAATACTCGATACAGATTTAAAAATCTTTTGATCACAGTTTATTTTATGAGTACAAAATATCATTTTATTGTATGAGATACGAAAATTTGATCCACATCAGTGATGTACCTAAATAGCCTATCTAGGACGCCGTGTGATCAACATTTTATTTTTGAGAAGAAAATTCTTAGTTATTACGTGAAACTGTTGAATTAATGTAAGGAATTATAAATTTAAATAACTCAACGATCAAATACACTAAATTACAGAAGTCATGATTAAGATAAGTTATCCTAATAGTACAACTTGATGAATGAATGAAATCTAAACTAAAAATATTAACATATTCGATTTTTAAAAGATATCATTATTGTCTTAAACAGATAAACATGATAATTGTATACACATATGAATAAAAAATAACACTTAACTATAAAATCACTGTCAATATCATTTACACTGATAATACAAGCTGTGTTATGCCGCGGTATCAATAAAACTACAAGTCGTATAAATGTATAACTCTGTGCATAAGACATAGTGCATACAATTATGGAATGTAATAATATAATATTAAGTAGTATTTCTGTAATCTACAGAAATAATAATAACATCTTCAAGTCAGAAATGGATCTTATTTAAGTTTAAAGATGACATAAATAACAAACTTTGAAAATTTTAAATTTTAATCATATTCAAATTGTGTGTTATTAAAGTCAGTTATTTAAATCTTTGTATAAAAAAAATATACACATAATATATAGAATCGAAGGTCTAATGATTTTTTTTTTTTTGTTTAAGATAATTCAAATTGAATAATGTACATACTATAAAGTACTTAAATTTTAAATCTAGGTAAGTACCTACTAATTTCAGTTCTTCCTGTTGTTCTGCAGTGAAACCAAATGTTTTTTTTAGCTTAAATATCAGTTTTGTATCGAAAACAATTATCTAGCAATAACCTCCACCACCAACACCACTGTCACGATTGCGAATGTAGTGGTGCGATCGGCAGTCTCTAATAATAAAAAGAGATATTTGTATGAATCATTAAACGTATTTAATTACATAATTACAACGGGCATTCCAAAGAATGTATAAAACGACACCCGAAAAACCAAATAATAATATATATACTGTCGAGAGATGTGGTGAAACGTCTTTTAAAGAACATTATTCATATTTAACACCTTTAGATTAGGTTAGGTTTTTTTACACATTTTCAAACTATTAAGTATTGTTACACTTTGTATCGATTTGTTATATTTTATTGAATTATATTATCGCACTGTATATTAATTTTAACTATTAATTTTAACGCGGCTCGGCGGCGGCGGAGGAGGTTGGTCCGTTCTCCTTCTCGTTTAGTCGTATACAGCCGAAGTTCGTGAAATATACATGATAACATAATAGACAACAATACTGTTCAAAGTGATAGGTACACAATGGTTTTTGAGATTACCCGATAGGTACATAATATCATTATGCACGTCGGTGAGATAAAATATATTATAAAGGTCTTGTGCGTGATTAGTTCCGGTAAAACGCGCCCAGACGATCGCACAAAAACAATAACGAGATATCGGTCACATAATCAACACTCGTATAATAAATATATTATAACATGTATTACTGCTCATAAGTCAGAGAGATAAGCGATAACGCTAAGAATTTTTTTTTCACTTTGTAAGTCACACAAGCAGATGATTTCATATTTATTTTTATCGTCAAACGTTATAATATAGTAATGCACCTACACTATATCAATCGAGCACTAAATATAAACTATCTATTTCTTTTCTCGATTTCAATTTAAATTTTATTCAAATCTTTAAACCCCCGGTGTCCTGAAAATCAGAAGAAAAAAACAAATGCAAACCATGCAATCGATAAAGAATGTTGCTGACCCTGAAGTCCCATGTGCCCTCGTACAATACACATGCACGGTATTAACTCTCTTCTGTCCCTGTAGCAGACTACCGATGACGGTCGGGCACGCTTTTGTGCTCTTGTACCTACAGAGTACAAGCGATCATTTTCTTCGAAAATCAGTTGGATCTAATGTACTCTATACCGACAATAATGTAAACATTTATACACAATAAATTATATTTATTGTATACCTATATATATACCGCGTTTTAATGGCTGAAAATGTACACGAGACGTATACACCGTAGATAGGTACATCCAAACGAAAGACATTGCAAAAACTCTTCACGTCTGCAGTCTATGTGGGTGTGCATTACGGTTAAATCGTTGCCATTAATCGTTGGCCTAACAAGGTCGAAAAGCGTTCGGTTATATTATTACATTATCGGGGCGTCCTTTATTACCGTCTTGAAATAATAGTAATTGGTCTATGCATTCGAAATAGTGCACGAGAGCATACATACCAATGTATATTATATGTGTTTAATGAATTCGTATCATTCTAAAATTTTGGGCGATGACGAAACGAGAACAAAACAAAAAATAAAACGGTCTGACCTAATGGACTCGAATGTCATTCGCTCGCACTGCAAGCGGTTTCCGAAGCTCTGATTTTCATTTTACGTGGTTAGGTATTATCTCACTCCGTTAAATTAAAAACGAAACAATAACATTTCAAGGTCATAAACTCCCATAATGAGCAATGATAAATACATACCTACCACTGGCTAATGAGTAATAATATATTACACGGGAACGGTATTATAGTCCACATCATTGTACTATTCATAATCATGGACCAATATTTTTTTCCTCCTGTACCAATGCTTACAACGCAAAAAAGTTCTTCGGCAGTTCTATTATATTATATTTCAGGTCATAATATCGTAATTTATTATAAATTCTTTTAAAAAGTGTGAGCTATTGTAACAATATAATATATACTATAAACTCGCTGTTATTACAAATTGAAGAAACGACAAAAAGAAATATCTATTCGTCCATAATGTTTTATATATATATAAATATATTTTTAATGTCAATTAAATTTGTTCGACCAATTCATTGATCATATTTTTTTGAACTATATATCATTGGCCACTGTACTCATTTTATAATCAAACCGATCGTATTTGACATCACTTTGTGAGTTTTTTAAACGATATGTATTTTATAACATAATTTACATGATGTTTCAGCTTTTGGTTCAAATTTCAAAACTTCTATGTCAACTGTGGCTATCTGAATATAAAAATTGATAAATGTGGAGTGAAATATTTTCATTTTTCATTCATAGAAATAATCTTTATTAATGTTCCCTATTTCTTGTATTTCCATATTTTTTCACGTCCGTAGAATATTATAAGGTGAAAATTAATTTCATGAAGTGTCAAATAAAAAAATAATAATAATTTGTGACAACTGATAGTCGACTTGAAAGTTAAAATGTAAAATAGTAAATATCATACATTTCAATCATATGTTATATTTAAATAAATATATTAACATTTGTATTAATAAGCAAATAAACATATTATTGAAAAGCAAGGTTATCGATCATAAATAGGTATGTAAATAGTGTAAATAATACATCGATATAACACCATTGATTAATAAATTAATGAGTACGTCATGCATCTATTTATATAGTCAAAAGTAGCTCAAGGCAGTACAATTATTTTAAAATAACTGTATTGAAAATATAATTATTTGCTAGTCAAATGAATTAAAATGAATTAAAATGAATTATTAATAATTTGTGATCGAAAAAGAGGATTCTCTTGAAAAACAGAAGTTTGTATCTCCACAGGGCACAGGAGACACCAATTTGTGCAAAAGTAGTACAAAACGTTTTAAGAATTTGGAAATATGGTCTATACATAATATATTTAAACATGACTGCATTAATGAACAAAAAAGGAGGCTATCATGATTGATAAATCACATTATATATATTCAAAAAATGTCAATATCATGATTACATGTTTATCTTTCGAATCAATAGAAATGAAAATGAGATATATGATAAAGAATAAAGCAACTTTTTATGTAAGTCTATATATAATAGCAAATAATATTTTCCTTTTTCTATCACTTGACTGCTATGTCTCATTCGGTTCATCGAGTTTTAATACGTTTTTGAACTTTTTGACTGGTACTCGACCTGTAAAATCGCAATGGACTTATAGTTCAAGTTAACCGTACTGGAAACATTACGATCTCATGTGCCTTGACACCGTCGGATCTGAAATTCGTAAAATTGTCAATTGTACCTTAACAAAAACTCGTGCCAGTTAATTGTTATGATTTATTATAATATAATGTATTTATTTATAATACATGATACGAATAACAAAGACAAGAACTTGTTAAAAATCTGTGTATAGTACCTATAGTACAATGCTGATTACATGTTATTTAAGTATTTTAAAAACTATAACTATGTACCTAATATTTTTATAAAAATCCTTTTACCTTGTTCTATTATTCAAGTAGTAATTAATATTATAAATTTCATCCCCTTAATATTGAATCAACCAAAAGAACGTTTATAAAAACATCTATATCAGGTCGTAATAACGATACTATAGAGTATCGACTTTTGCAGTAATTAATTCGGTCGAACCCATATCGACCTGATACTGCAAATGTAGATATATAAATATTAATGTCGATAACCATACCAAAATAGCGTCGATAATCGGTATAAAAATGTTTAAAAAAAAATGAATAACTAATAAAATATTAGCATCAATTCAAGTATTTTGAAATAATATTTTTAGTACCTAC
Organism: Aulacorthum solani; assembly: GCA_008528875.1. Taxonomy (NCBI): domain Eukaryota; kingdom Metazoa; phylum Arthropoda; class Insecta; order Hemiptera; family Aphididae; genus Aulacorthum; species Aulacorthum solani. Next base: position 5,551 of record PVMI01000217.1, on the reverse strand, counting down.
CTATATCATATTAATTTTTTATATTATCATTCAGCATTAATAACAGTTTTTACCACTGTCATATTTACCCTTCAGTGAAAAGTGATGCACGGTGAGTTATTCGTGGGAATGTACCTATATTATGTTAAGAACAATTATAAATAAAAATATAAAGTAGCTCGTAGGAGTTCACTCTAAGGAGTAAACTCCTACTTTTCTCAAACGGATCACAACCTGATGGGATTTTTTTCAGAGTCATTTAACGTAATTGAGTAAATCGCGATTTATAACAATATTTATTGCATGGCACATACGCACGCACACACACACATACGCACATCGAAGTTGACGTAGGATGTATACATACGTAAATAGTTACGTCACACATTGTCAACCGTTATATATCTTTAATGTATATCTTGGCCTGATTGTAGAGCCTACTTTACGTCACGAGAATTTCATGAAAAAAATCTGTTCTATTTTTAATCATTATTACACGAGGAATGATCTGGTATAATTTCATGAAATGTAAATCGTGAGAACGTAGTAAAGTTTTTTTTTTTGTCGTAGTACCTAGTGTATGTTTTTTTTATGATTATACGTAATATAACGTATAGATATATAATACGTATTATGCTGCAAATAGTATAATATATTATAATATTATGGATTTATGTATATTATGATAATTTATTTACAGATACTAAGTTTCTAATGAATTACAAATTCGCAAACGATTCGGTATATTAATTATTGCCTAGATTTAATTGTCTTATTGAGTATATTTATAATACATATTTATAAGAAGTTAAAACTAAATAACATAATAATAGATGAGTAAGAAAAACTCCGTTAGACGATATTTTTTATATAAAAAAGGATATTATTATATTACCTCTTAAATATTCACCCTCTTAACATTTGCTAGAATAATCAGCGTTTAAAATGAGTCCAGCCGTAATAACCTAAACGGCACAATTTTGAATTACCGTGCAGCAAAACGTTTAGCTATGAATTGATCATTAGAAAGACGGCGGATGTGTATATAATATGAGTATCACGTGCTCTTATAAGTGAATAGCGAAAACACTTAAATTTAACTATAAAATAAGTATAATAAAACTATTATCATTTACTTATAGTATTATTATGTATACTTAATATAATATACGCCTAGCTATGCGTGGGTGTGTATAATATATGCGGTGGGTTACGGTCACGATCTATACGTTTATGATATATTATTACGGTGTAGCTGAGTAGTAATAAAATTATTATGTTCCGGTCATTTTTTTTTTCGTACTTTATTTCCTGCTCGGCGACCACGACGAGCGACGACGTCGCGATCAATCATTTATTAACGCCCAAGCGGATCGCACGGACCCGCGGCGGTGGGTTGTCGCAGTAATTAATATTGCGCCGTCACCGGTGGTAGTTTTAGTATATATGGCAGCAGCATGCGGACGACATAATACTTTATACAGTTGCTGCATAGGTGGCAGTGGCCGTAAGTTTGACTTCGCCGGTGCAGCGGCGATCCTATACACAGGACGCGAGTAATTGCGTTCGCGCCTCACCGGTCATGACCGAATTTCAAAGACGCTGCTATTACAGTTTATACACAACTGGTGAGGTATACGTACCCTAAAAGAAAACCGAAATCGGCGGACCAACGATTCTCATTTTTTTTTTTTTTTTTGAAAATTTCATTTTACATTTCCATCGCATCACGAACGATGCACACGAATTCACCCATCATTATCATTAGTATTGTTATACATCTAGTTATTAAAATTAACAATAAAATTTGATTTGATCGACTAAAATGCGATTAGACTAAACGAATAATTCGGTATATAAATACAAATGTGCAATAATATGCCAACAATATCTGGACACTTAGATTTTGATTTTGTGACTTATGAATATTATTAAAAAATAACATATCCTTCAAAATAGGTATTATTAAGCATATTCATTTTACCGACTTCCAACTGACCACGTAAGTCTGTGTCATTAACGTTTATCACATAAACCACAATAATTCGGGCTATACCGAGATATAATACTCGACAATGAATCACAGTTTATTGGATTTTACTGAAAAATCGAACATAGTCTATAAGCAAACTTAAGACGTCGTTTGCTGTACATGTCACGTTGTGGTGGTCTACAACAACTCGAATACAACTCTACTAAAAGGAATTTGTCTTTAATTTATCATACTTACACGGTAGTATCAAGTTGTGAACTAAATCTCATAACATAGTAGGGTACACAATATAATATCAAACTCAAGAAAAATATTCAATATCGAACTATAAGCTTCGTGGAATATTTTAAATACGGCAAATATAACCTATTTAAATCATCAATAAGATGAAAGTATGATTAATTCTTAGTAATT
>PVMI01000213.1:9157-20726 GCA_008528875.1 Aulacorthum solani | reverse complement strand
TTATTTTCATACATTGTTCTTAAAGTAAATTTACATTATTAACAAATATATTTTAGAATCATTTAAGTTTATATTTAGGTATGTAAAAAAATATGTTAAGCTAATGTAACATAATTTTTTTTTATACATTATTATTAATATTTTTATCAAAATATATATATTTTTTTTTTGAAAATGAGTGGATTTACCGTGTGAATAAACATATTAAAAATTCTTAAGCTACAGAGATTGATTGTTTACCTATACAATAAGTTAATTGCGATTAATGCAATAAAATAATAATCACAACACAGAAGATGTATTTTTTAACTAAAATTGGACTCCCAAATATTATATTATAGTTGAAATTAACATTAATCTATTTATTTGTGCCATTAATGGATAGCAGTACAGCACCAGAGATGATAAAACGGTCGATTTTTTACTTGCATTTACGAATGCCGTCTTTAAATGTTTATTTTGAATATTCTGTCCGCGTTTGGATATTAAACTATTCAACACATGTGTGTGCTGCCCGAAAAGGATTTGAATAACATCAACATATGGGTGGGGATGGGAAATCTGGCATCATCCGGTTTTAGGACTCGCATTATAATTCATTTTATCCTAATATGTAAATGGTTAATCTTTTGTGTCAGCTAACACTCACGTTCAAATTTTCATATAAAAACGCTATATTTTCTATTTTATAGTGAAATCGTTACATGAGTGCTATGTGTATTCGTGTATGACTGGAGTGTAAAAATGAAATTTCGTTTTTTTTGTTACTTTAAGCTTATAATTTGTACACTCAAATAGTGTTTCAAACTTTTTATGGTACAAGTTTATCATTATGCATTCTACACTAACATTGAAAACAATGTTAATTTGAGTGAGGATTATACCCAGGTTGTATTTCAGAGAAAATCATGTGTCGAAAAGATGAGTTTTTATGGCCGGGTCTGTACATTTTATAAATCTTGGCAAACTTGTCAACTGTGACTACAGTGTTTACAGTTCGTAAAAATATAATTATACAATATAGAACTAATATGCGTTAATAATTTCCAATTTCCTAGTATTGTTAATATTGTTAATGGAAATGTTTATTTAATTTAACAACTTCATAATTATATTTGAAATATTCAACACAATTCTATACAGAATGAAGTTTATCTTTCATCAGTCTTGCTTTTAATCTAATTTGAGGGAATATATATCTTCCGCGTATTAGAAATTACGCAGAAAACAAAAGCTTTACTTCCTATGTTTAAATAATTTATCATTCAGTATGTAGTAGTTTCAAGAGTAAGTATAGTAAATGTTTGTTGGTGTGGAGGACGGTGACAAAGAAAATAAATCTACTAAGTGGACTAGATTTTAAAAGGTTTTTTCGTTAATTTGACTTATTCAGCGTGGTGCAAAAGTGCTTCGCCTACTTTTGTTTACAGTTAATTTGTAATTTATAATTGTAAATCAATGCAGGCATACTTTATTTTATTATTATTAGCACTTACTAATATGATCGATATCGGTATTATTTATGGTTTGGCTGTAAACAATCTGATTTGATCATAAATTATGAATAAAAGTATTTACTAACATATATAATATATATAAGCGGTTATATATGTTTATGATTTAAAATAAAGTGGTTTCTTTTACCGGTCATTTTAACATGATACGTTTCCAATTTAGGGGGCTTATTTATTGTATCGTGACCATTTTATTCGTAATAAACAGGACTTAAAAACTAAATAGACTTACGACTGTGTATGTTGTCGGATGTTTTTATTTTTTTTTTCCATTGCGTTTATCTTACAGAAAGACACCAACCTTGAGGTCATTATCTTTCTACACTTACCTGCTTAAAACACAAGTTTTAAGTTTTTTCCATTATTTGTGCCTTCATTGTTTTTATTAAAAAAAATTGTGTACCTAACTACCTATAGTGATTGATATCAGTTATTTATGAATAATTAAAACTTGAAATTTCAAATGCGTTTAACATTGGATTAATATTTTGTTTTTATCTCCACAGCTTTAGTCTTGAGGTGTACATATTTCAGTCTCACAAATGTGATGAAAAAAATGCTTCCACCACTCATTCTGGTAATAGTAAAACCATTAATAGGATTTCTTCTCAAATTATATTAAAATATAAAATAATATTTTTCTATATTCAATATTACCACAGGTCGTTAACAAAACAAAAAATAACATGTAAAACATAATGTACTGTATTTATATTAAAAAAGTCCAGTACATATGTTCATTAAAAATGATTAACATTGTAATGTAGGTACCCAATGGGTACGACCTATGTGAAACATCGTGAGTCGTCGCAATAATACTGGAACACATTGTATAAGTTAATACAATATGTAAATAAGTAATGGTCCAACTGTAACAGTTTTTTCTTCAAGCATAAAAAAGAATATTGAGATTTTGCTCAAACAGTGAGTGGGACGATTTTAAATAGTTAATTTCTGTTCAATGACAAAAACGCTATAATCACGACCCTTAAAATATTTTGTGCATTGATGATTTTGAATACACTTTATTACTTTTAAATACTAATTTACTGTTTGTTTCTGTTGTAGGTAAGTTTCAAGAGTTGAATAAAGAATTATTTTGTCATTGGTCCTATTGATGTTTCGACGAAGAAAAATTCGGAAAGTATATCGTTTAAAATTATTTAGAATGTTTTTGCAGCATCTGAGTGAAATTAAAATTCGATTTCTAATCTATATTCATGCCTTGTAGCAAAAAAGTTAATTTCTGCATTCCTTCTTTGGAATGGGGTGTGAAAAATAATATATATTTTATTAGATTTCGTTGGTATAATTACAAGGAAACCGTTTTAACATTAGGTTTTTTCATTATCCAATTACTAAAAATAAAAATGTAATAATCATTCAACGCTTATTAACGTCTTTTTTATGTTTAATTCTAGTCCACGATTGTAATTTATTGAAATTACTGGTTTTCATTTTTTTTAACTTTAGGATTGGCCCTTTGGATTAAGTGGATTTTGTTAATTAATTATTTTTATATTCCAGTCAATTATTTCCAATTTAATAATATATTTATATAAACTAGTAGATTTTAAATAAAATATTTTTGAAAAAACACACATACTTAAGATACATAAAACATTTTGTATAGGTACCTACCTAAAATAATATACAAAATATAAAGAAAAGAATCATATAAAGTTCATTTAATCTTTGTTTGAAATTCTGATACGCAGTAAAAAAATGCTATGGTTACAATGCTTAGCAATAATTTAAATATGATTTGTAACATAAATTAATAGTTATTACTTACCAAATATTACCCGTGGATCTCATAATATAATGGAAAAATTGAGAATATTTAAAATAAGAATAATTTATCAATTTAATTTTGATTAAAAAAGTTGTTTTTTAGAATAAATGATAAAATTACAATAGTCTTATTGTTAGTAAAATATTTTTGCAGTGTAACTCTTTAGGAATTATCTTAGGGGTATAATTTTGAGATATTAAAATCAATATATTTATATGTACAGTCACTTTTTCAGAATTAAATAGAAACAAAAATTGGCACCTATCAAAATTCCATTAAGTTAATTGACTATACTAGTTCACTGCCTATACATAATTCACATGATTTTGAAACTATTTTTATATTAGTCGAATGTGCGTACGATTCGTATGTGTCACCACTATATAGTCAAGCCAATACCTGATGGAATTCAGCTGTGTGGAATGTATTAATTATTTTGTTGTTAAAAAAATAGTATTTTAATGGTTGCCCTGTGTCTTTATGATATAGGTATAATGCCAGACATACCTACATGTATTTTCATGAATAACACACATTGGTACTTAAAAAATGATAAGTGGATTAAAGTGGTTTTTAATTTAAAGGCATTGATAGAGTTTTTACTCATTTCACATTTACGATGTTTATATTTGTGCATTAATACTTCACCAATTATATTAGTCAACAACTAAGAAAATAATCTTATTTTCGTTAAAATTTGATACATATTTTGATTGTACCCAATTCTTTTATAAATTGGTTTTGAAAAATATGTAAGTACCTATTTGTTTATTCATGTTTATTTTTCAATTTTGGAATATATTAATTTTTAAAATAATTTGAAATCATATAAATTAATGGGGTAAGTAACTACCTGCCTAATGTTATTTTTGTTATCCTTTAATTTTGTTTGACGACATTATCGTTTTGTTTCCAAAAGTAATTCGCCGACTTTAATTATATTTTTTCTTTTGTGTGGGCACATAATAATTGGATCCCCAATATACGCTGTTCTTTATATCGTCACCATCAAATGTATATCGGAAAAATCAATCGTTATCCCTTCACCTTAGCTTTTATACAATGCACGGAAGTCCGATCACGTACTTGGCGCAGAGCACGCCCTTTAGCCGTTTCCTCCCTCCGACCAATATAAGGTTTTCTTATTTTTCTATGTGGCTTGAAACCACCAGTTTTACCGACCATGGAGGAGGAAAAATTTATTTGTTCTAGACATCTTATATATATAATATGAGCCGTAATGCTAACGTTAGATAGTACGCACTACGGTTATTTCGTTTCCTGGCAGTACTTTATCAGATATAGGTACTTTTTGTTGTAATAAAATGTGAGAATTTTTTTTTTGTTAAATTAAATTTGTAAAATAAAAGTCAATTTGAAATATTGAATGACAAATTAGTTTTGAGAATTGTGCACTGTAAGGAATAATGAATATGAACAGTATATTATTACATTATTGTTAATTCATACCTAGTAGTTTGTTTATTATATATAACTTGTAAGGTACATTAATGTTTTTTAAGGTTTTTTTAATATACCTACGTCGTATGTACTTATGATGTACAATATTAATTTGTATTTGGAACAGTGATAATTTTGCAACCGTCTGGTGAGCGCGTGAGGGTTTCTGTACAAATATTTATTTTTTTGAGATGTTCATATTAATAATATTTTTTAATACAAAATATCGTATATATTAATGTTTTCATATTTCCTTGAATTGCATTTTCTTATAATGCAATATGTAGTGTGGGTTTTTATATTTATCATTGTATACATCGCTATCCTGCTCCAACACACTATATAATAAATTGGCAATACCAACACATGTAAAACATTTTAATTTAAAAAAAAAATTCACATGGATTGCCATGTACAAGGCAACATTTTTTAAGATCACAAATGCAATTTTATATTTTCAAAAATAGAGCGTGCAATGTTCTTAGAAAATGTAAAACTATACTTTACGATCGATATTTTGGGGCTGAATAATATGCTCTGTAAAAACTTCTTATTCTAAAGAAAAAGATAAACCAAATAAATATTGAAAATTGAAGTTGCTCAAGTGCACGCGGTGAATATGATAAGTTGTGCAGTGCATAACATAGAGATATAATAGAGATGTATATCAATATACAATATATTATAATATGATGTTATATTTTACAATTGTAATGTTGTACCTTTGGAAAAACGATGGTATACATTGTTGGTTTTTTTCTCCGAACTATTCCTCAATTATATCACTATACCTTATTAAAATATATATGTAGTGATTATATTATCGAATAACCTGGCTGACGTGTCTGTGATCGGCGAGAAAAATGTTTTCGTCCATTTTAAACTATATAGTTATATTGTTATTTGTATATGATATGAATTTTTTTTTATTTAAAAATACACCACGGCTGCCAAGGTTATTGTCGTTCCTGGAAAAATACATTGAATTTTGTAATTTATAAAATACAATCGTATTAGATTTGTATACGAAAATGTCTTAAAATGATACAAAGCATGTATAATTTGTTTCTTGTAGACATATGATTTCTGGGTAGTTTTTGTTGATCATTATTTGTAATTCTCTGATTATTTTATTTTCTTCTTTAAGGTTCGATTGTAGAATGTGTTATATGCGTTGTATTATAACTTTGCATTATTGGTATTGCTTTTTTCGGTTGTGAGCCAACGGATTTATAGTTTTCGTCTATAATATATTTTGCAAAACTATAATATTTTATTGTATTGTTTTCTTTTGAGCTGTCGTTCATTTTATAGGTGTTGCAGTCGCGTTGTAATCGGACACAACGTCCGATGACGTTTATATTAAAATAAATAAATATGCCTATAACTATACCCGAATAACGTTTTTATTTTTTTTATTAATTCTACTCCGTGTTATCCAATATCACGAAAAATGTCGTTATTGAATCTTCCAAGGAAAGCATTTTTTTTTCACGTAGACATGAATAATCATTATTCCACTCTGAACCGCGTGCCGGTGCTCTAATAGTATATACTATGCCTGCATATCATGTACACTGTGCATGTATATACCTACCTATGCGTACTATTTGCTTTAGTTCCGTACACCCCATGCACGTACGTGGTAGCAAATAATAAAACTTTAATAATACCGTCCGCGAAAACTTTTTGTAGAAATCACCGTACTGAACCGAACCATCTCTTCCCGCAATTGTTATTTGTCCGGGAGGCTTTAATAATAACGCTTTAGGTCGGGGGATATGGTTTGGGGGGAGGGGGTGCGTGTGCACGCTCATCCGCGTATCTACGAAACGAATTTGACTTTTAAATGAGCACGGAAAACACAACGAGATACTTTTATATGTTCCGTTTTTGTTTTTTTCCCCATACTACGTTTTTATTATTTTCCTGCTTTTTCTTCACATATAACGCACGCTCGACTGTAAGTGTCAACCAATCAGGAGTGGTGTTTCGTATTAGCTGTAATAATAATAATATATATCATGACGGTCGTCGACAGAGACACTTTGGACGGCATCTCTCCGGAGACGAGTTAATTACATTAAATTCATTGGTAATAAGCTCTGAAACAATAATAATTCTACTAACTGGTGGTTTAAATGATGTATTTTTTTTTTTTTTTTTAATGTACTTAACGATCAAACATTAATATAAGTAATGGATTTTAAGTCAGAGTGGTATATTACATACAAGTAAGAGCCGCTAGTATACGCGTGTTTTAATTTATTGTTATTACAATTTTCAAACATTTAATTTTCTCTCAGATTATACTATTATATATTGTAACATGTTATTTAATTATTACCGTTTTAGCTTATAAAAGTTCTACAACTGTAAAGACCTTAATTTTCTGTTTTTTTTTTAAAATCAACCCTTCACTCAAGTTATTCTAAAATATTCAATTAAGTGCACCATCAATTCAGATGTGCAAAAGTTGTTTAATTTCAGTTTTTTTATATGCATGAACAATTTAAGTAAAATGTATTGTATAGTTTTTCCTGCCTTTTACATATGTATTATCAAATGTTTTAAAAACAATGGTATTATAGCGTAATCGGGATTGTTGGCGTGTTGCACGCGTCTTTTAATTTGACACCAAATATTATACATTGTTTTATTTTGAAAAACGGTTCGGAATGAAGTTTTTTTTACCCAAAAATCATCAAGATTATAAAAAGTATACAAATATTAAAACATATCTTTTGCTGTTGTAACACGATTATTTCAAAAAATGTTTGAAAAGCTACTTAAAATTAGATACTACATTTAAAAAAGTTAAACAATGGCTGTATTATATTTTTGATTTTAAATTAAACTTAGTACAACATGGACTTAAAGAAAATAAATTCATTATAAAAAGTTATGATTACTGTCATGTGAATAATAATATCAGAGGCCATCCATTATATTTGTGAATTTGTGTGTAATATGGTTCATGAGATATTTTTTAAACCAGCTGAAAGGGTAAAACAGTTATTTTTTTATCCCTTCCATCCATGAACTGTTTGTTTATGGTTCATATAGTAGAGGTAGGTACTTGGTCTCGTTTATTTATACGTATGTTGTATATATATATAATATATATGTACCCGCATTTTATTTTGACGGCTCTGTGCTCAGCAATAAGGATGACAACGGAATTTATGATATTCATCAGCGTAGGTAGGTATGTAAACTTTTCAACATTGTCGCGCATATCAGATATAGGTTTCCCTCTTTTTGGTTTTGGAAAGCAGGATAAATAAAAATATATGTATTTTTAGAGGTTTTTATGTGCTATCAGTCGCAAACAATTTATCTTTCTAACCGCTAAAAACCTTTAGCTGCCGCACCGGCGGTACCATCATCAATCACTTTATCCGTCGGTAAAGTTTTCCATATGTTTGAGCCTCACAAGTACCTACATTGCTTATCTGGAAACCAAACGTCATGACAACTGTTAGGACAGTATTTTTATCCGTGTACTATTTTCGTTTGCCGGTAAACTCATCGGAACCCTTTTCACACATTTCAACTGTTTCGTTGCTCATTTAATTTTGTATTTTATCAATAAAACCCCCTGTTACCAACTATATATTATACCTCGGTTGGCATTGTATTTTTGTGTTTTTGAAAAAATGCTATCTACTTGTTTATAATCGTGTTTTCGAAGAATTAATTGCGTACAGTCCACGGTTGTTTCTTTGTAAGCAAACACAGACATTATCTGTAGTTATGACGAATAGATATATTTTTTGGTGTTGGGCAAAAAGTTTAAAGAACTCCCCAGTGACTACAGAAGTTTTATCGCTTATCTTGCCGAAGACAAATAATGGAAAGGCAGCGTTCCGTGGACGTCGTTTCGCAAATTGAATTCAGATGCCATTCTTGTATATAACACGATCGTTAGCATGTCAGATAGTGAAAAGATCCCCATTCTGAAAATGTTATACGCTTTTTATATTTTTCTTCCAACCACTCAATCCTACTATATTTCATTAGATATAGTCATTGAATAATGCAGTTGTCAATTTTCAGAATTTTCATACGACATGTTTTGCTGTTATTTTTGATATGATACAACGGATTCTACTTAATGTTGTTGATACAATATTGAAAGTCTTGTATGGAAATATTTTTAAATATCTAAATTTGATTATTATTGGTTGTTTACCCAGTAAAAAGGTGTTATGAATTATTGTAAATTATTTATAATATTCACATTTAATCATCTCATCATGTATAGGTGATTTATTATTTATAACATTCATTATTTTGTTTCTGAAAGACACATAATATACTATATTACCATATTGGTTCTATTCTTAAACGAACAATTATTTCAAAATACATGAACTAGTAATGCACTATATGTATATCTTGGTATATTATCAAATTGTATCACAAGAGTTTTGATGAAATATTCAAATATTCTTGAAATATACTTGTACCTAGGTACCTATATATTTTAAATTTAGATTAGGTTATTTAAATTGAAGATGACTATGTAAAAAAAAAAACGTCTTGTTTAATTAGGTGTATTCTTATACTGTAGCAGTATTACTGTTATATTGTTTTAATGTTATTATAGTTAATACATTTTTTTATTTATATAACACAAATATCATGTAATCTGCTAATTACAATAATATGTCTATCCAGTATTTGATTATTCTATATATTGTATTTATTTGACGGTAAATTGTATTTTCATCAACTCAAGGTGGTGGTAGCGTATTAAATTAATACGACTATTGATATTTTCTGGTAAGTTGAAATGTGATTTTTAAACTATTGTTATGAAATATAGATAAGTATTTGACATTTAAAACTTTTTTGTTTCTTAACTGTTGTAAGATAATATATAATATGTATATCCAACCCATGAGCAAATACTTATGAATTATTCAATACTTACTGTGTCCGGATACAATATCCGTTCCTCATTCCGGGATGCATGCCAAAATGTTCCCTTCAAGTGTTTTTTTTATCTGATTGTTCACTGTTTATTTAATGATGTTTATTTTTGTGGACACTGCGAAGAAAGCTAAACTAAACTAGTTTTTGATGTTGGTTTAACAATTACACGTTATACGTTATTTGTAGAGTTCTATATTTTAATGGTATAAAGTATAACACGCCGTAAATATTATAGTAACCAATATTTAGACAATATATATTAAATATCCTAAAATTGGAACATGTTATAGTAAAAAAGAAATTATTTGTTTTCTCATAGATATCCTATTGAGTACTAAACTTATGAATTTTGTCTGAAGTTGTCACATATAGTTATGAATACCATTGTTGACAATCGTTAAAAATTTTTGTTCTAGATAAAATAGTATAATATTCTTTGGGTATGTTGTTTTCTTTTCCTTCCTGCTTGTGTAGGTATATTGGATATCTTCTTTTCATATTTTTGTTATTATTCTTGTTTAAAATCAATGCACAACCACATTACAATAATACAAATGATACGTATGATCACCTCTTTTATAGTCGAAAATAAAATTTTAGTATTAGTCACTATGAAATACGGTTTATTATATGGGAATTGTTTGTTTCTGTTAGTGCTATCCAAAAATTATTCAGAACACGTACGAATTAATTAAATATAATATTTTTTAACTCATCAGTCATCACATGTATCACATAAAAAAATCTAATAATAATATAAAATAATTAGTGTTCAAACAGAATTTTCCGTTCATGTTGAAGACATTTTAATTAAGTAAATGATAAAAACAATAATAGTCATCATCGCAAGATCTCGTCCAAACGAAGATTGTTATAAGCAAACTTTTTGTACAAAATAAATTAAATTGGTTTAAATTCTTTTAAACTTTACAGTTGAAAACAAATTTTACTAATATAATAAAAAATAAAAAAATGAAAGCAATTCAAAGCCAGCACTGGATCGAGAGGTCGAGGTGTATTTTTATGGAAATAATTAAAAATACATTTTTATAATATTAATCATAACCATGATTTTTTTTACACGTGATGCAAAAATACTAAATAGCTTGGCATTTAACAGAAATTATAGTCTGTTGAAAACAATATGGCATTTTTTTTTTGAACACTGCAGTTTTTAATATTATCCTCTTTTATAAAAATTTATTAGTAACACTCAAAAAGTAATATATAATAATTTTTTCTAAACGAATTTAAATTCATCCTTTTTTGAAATATTTTCATTGTGTTTGGTACTTAATTTAAAGTGTATTTTTGAATCATATCGCGGTTTAACCGTTTTAATAAGTTCCAAAGTTCCTACATGAATATTGTATTTCGTTTCAGTATAAGTGTATTTAAAAAATCTAAAATTACATTCGAAATCTAATTTTCTGGCATTTCGTCCTGATTGGGGTTTTTTTTTTTTTACATTATCCCACCCAAGAAATGCAAATTTCGCGCCTTAAATTAAAACTACCATAGCTTCCTCTGCCTCGTGCGTCGTACTAACCCACCTTATTGGCTGATGATAATGTAATTTCTTGTTTACGGCTCCGTGCTTTTCCCTACTGCAAAGCACTCTCTGTTGGACGCCTCTGTATTTGTTTTGTTAATCCTCACACGTTCCTTCCATGGGTTCTAGTGTAGAGAAGTGGGGGAATTTCGCGTGTGACTCATTCGATTTGTCGTTAATGACCGCGGCGATGAAAACAACTAGTCCTCCGGTTCACGCACCCTATCCGAAATGTAATATTACGCAACACTGCTGCCCTTCTTTTGGTGTTGTCGATGACCCATGATTATGATAATTTTAGATCAC
>PVMI01000201.1:0-17163 GCA_008528875.1 Aulacorthum solani | reverse complement strand
TTTCATTCCTTACATAAATTACATATGTAATTTTAAAATAGACGTTTCATACGCAGATTATGATGTGTCTACATTTCTCCAGTGATACTTGGGATAGTGTTAAACATATAGCTACTGTTGAAGTAAAAAAAAGTTTTAAAGAGACTATATCTGAACAACAATACTGACTTTGAATAAAAATAAAAGTGTATTTGTTACATTTTTCATAACAAATGTGAAATGTTTATATACCGATTGACGATATTGTTAGACACTCTTGTGATACAAATAATATATTGTAAACAATATCCTGTAATTGGCAAAAAAATAATTAGAGTTACAACAGTTAAATATTATTTAGGTTTAATTTTGACTGGAATTTACGTTGGAAAATACACATTTCAGATATGGTTATGCTCTTTAGGTCTGTTATTTTTAAAGTGTTAAGTAAAACAAAATATTTTTCAAAGAAACCTTAGGTACTGTATATACAATAATGCATTATATAAATCAATTTTCCAATATGCCTTAATAGTGAGGAGAGGTTGTTTTGAAAATGCAATAAGGTCTCTAATAACACAACAAAATTTAGATGTCAGAATATGCTTAGATAAAAACGAGATAAAATTAATAAAAATAAATAAAAAAATGATAAAAATGTTTTAATAGGTTACTCTTTTTCAAAGTACAAAGAATTAAGTGTATTAAGAGTATACAATATGTTACAGTAAAACTGTATAAACAATTTGCCATACTAATGTTTCTAAAAAGATTAGTTCTACACAAATTAGTGAAAGGGAAATTAGAGCTTATGATATCAAAGTTGAGTATACAAAGAAAATGGTTGGAAAATCACTGGACTATCTAAGCCCATATAATTTTAATGAAATTACATTATATCTTAAAAAAATATTTTTCTTAATATAAACAAAAAATTTGAGTATCAAATAAATAAAAACTTAATTATAATATGGTTGCCAAGCAAACAGTCATTTTAAGCTTATTTGAATTTTCTTTGAATTGTAATTTTGTAATTTAATTCAAACACAAAAATCTAAATAAATTCAATTTATGTATAAAATGTAATACTTAAATCTTATGAAATGTAATATATACGTTATATAATAACTCAATTATTCCACCAAAAACTTTGATTTATAGAATAATTTTTGTAAATTACTATAAATAATTTGTTTTACTTGTAATATCCTGATTTTAATTAAATAATAAAAATAAAATTGCTTTTATATATGTATATTGTATATCTATATACATATTTTTTTATGGTATTGCTATACTTAAAACGTAATACAAAAGTAAGAAACTATTTTTTTTCCATTGTTAATCTATCACTATAAAATCTTTTTTTGGATAGATTTAGATTTTCAATTATTGTTATAGTACATATTATTTATTTCAGTTGATCACTTCCCGATAAATTATTATTTTTTTAAATAGTTATTATCATATTATAATACAATATACTCTGGTAATCAATTAAATATGTAGTATAAAAATACAAACAAAATGTAATTTTTTTATTTATTATCATCTGTTTAAAATTCTAACATAAATATAACCTTTGGGCTTTGATCATATAAATTAATACCGGCGTCTTATCATATACTTGTATAGGAATAATTATGCAGCCCACATGTTTACTAATATAACATTACGTTTGGGCAAATTAATTATAACAATTATCAATAATAAGTACAAATATAGTTAATACTACTTTAATAGCCGGACTTATAATAATTAAATTATGCAATATACTAATATTGTCGCTTGAATAACTAATTGAAGCAACGTATAATTTAAACAAGGAAAACAGAATTGAGATATTAGTGATAAAATGTTTACGAAATATGAATAGATCAGTTTTTAAATGTTTTGCATGGTAGTTGAATTGATGAGGATGCTCAATGAAATCATGTAATATGTTAAGTCTAAATTATATTTGCCAAGTATTTAAAATTAAGATTTCATCATAAAGCAAATTCCATCAATGATTTACGAAATAATAAACGTGTTCGCAGTGTATTAACCAAACAGATTTTATTTTCTAATCAATAAAATTAACTTTACTTTTAAATAAGGTAGTAGTCACAACAATTTACAAAAATTAATTAATTAATAATTATTATATAATATTAGGTACCTATTTAAATAAATATAATAATAATATCTGTACAAAAAAAATGTTGTGTTTTCATTATATTGACAATAATTTTTAAAAGGAAATCAAAAATATTTTATAACTGGGTTTAGATTTGTTTATAATTGCATTGTTTGCATTATTTACTGGTAGACCAGTGATCATAATATATAGGGAGTGCTAAACTGCTTTAAGTACAAAGTGTTTCATGGAAGTTTGATTTAAAATAGTAGTTATTTTAGAGGTAGGTATTATAGAGCTTATTTGTGCATAATTCGAACTTGTACGGTTTTTAAGATCATATTTATAGTCTTTTAAAAGTTATAATGGTATAATATTGTAGTATTTCAAGATTTTTAGTGCATGTGAGACCTAGAAATTATATAACCTGTTATAAATTTATTTGGTTTATATATATATAGTTGAATATAATTTAATTATATTTTAACAAGTAACTAAATGTTAAATAATCCATTATATACCTATAAGAGAAGTGAGAACAGATAGAATCTAAGCCAGATCATTTAGGTATTAATTATTTATGGAAAAACGGGATAGCCATTTCCAGATTTATTATATATTTATACTATTTATACTATATTACTTTCCATAATAGATAATCCTTCAATACTATTGTTGTTAGTGAAAATATTATAAAATTTAAATAATGGGCGTTAAATTATTGCAATAGTGTTAGCTTTATTCTATACGACCATAGAACAATATAAACACATATATGATATGAGTATACGACTATGATAAAATAGTCAGTCGATAGTATTGCCTAAACGTGACGCCACACAGTAAACAATGTTGGAATCAATATGTTTGCCGTAATTGGCGTATACTAGTTTATATGGTCGAAGAATGTGACAAATGTTAACACCGGTTTTGTTATGAAATTCTATATTATTCTCAACTAATAATTTTGATGAAAACAAAAAATAGAAAAACTGAATCAAATAATATTGTACTTAATTTAAAATTATGTTCACTAATGAATTGTGCATTAGGACCTTTTGGTTTTGTGTACATGGCCTATTTTACTACAGTATAAACATTAACATATTTTTATTACTTCTGACCATTTACATTGATACGCACTTCACCATTTGTATAAAATTCTAAACACTTCTATGTAATAAATTATAATGCAATGACCAGTATATCAAATATTAAAAAAATAAATTTTGTTTCCATACAATTTAAACAATATTGTTATTTTATTTTACTGAAATACAAACTTCTAGTAGAAATTGTATAAAATCTGAACACAAATTATGAGAATTTCATAAAAAATATTCAATTTTAATTTTAACAAAACGACAAAACTCAATCATCTGTTATATTATTGAAACAGTATGAAGTGTAATGAAATATAGTCATATTATTTAGTTAACCATAGAGATATATTGTATTCTTTATGATTTTATACAAATAACTCTAACAAGTATTTTGCATATGTACAGATAATATAATATTTTCTTATACAATTTAAATAATCAAAATAAATAATATGTGATAAATTATTTTTTCTACAACTAAGCAGAATTTATAGAATATTTTATGGTATTGTTACAAATGTTCAGAAAATAGTAATAATAATGTATTTTTATACTTATTTGTTATACTCACTATTACTAAAAACAATAATAATTATGTCCACAAAATTCTACAAAATAAGATAAATAGTTTATATTAAATATAAATTGGCAATAGATCAAGTGTATACTCAATAATGAACATTAGTAATTGCTATGATATAAGAATTGCATTATGTAAATTATTGTGAGGCTGGCACGCATAACTTTAAAAAATAAAAATCACTTTTATAATTATAATAAATAAATAAAAAAATAAAACTAAAGGATTAAATAATACGATAATGATACAAATATTGAGATTAAACGATAAGAGTAATAATATAACATAATATAAATTATTGAATAGTGTTTGCCGTGCTATTGTCATTATTATTATAACTGTTCTAGGTGGGAATGTGGGATGACACATTTTACATATTATTTATCATTAAAAATTACTTAAACAATCAGACAAATAATCGACAAAGAAATCATAATCATAATACATGAGATATGATTGATTCAGTGGAAGTAACCAATTATATTTGATGCGAAGATGATGAATGGCCACCATGTTGATGATGTTCAATCTTGTAGACAGCATGGTAAGCATTTCTAATCAGGGCATACGGGAAACATGACTCTAGGAGATCCATAGTCAGAAATGGTGATTCTTGAACAATCTGTCAATACAAACAATATATGTGTAATGGTCTTGTTATTAAAATGTATAATATTATGAAGATTAGCAATGATGAACTGCATACTGATATGTACCTGATCTAGTAAAAGGTAAACGGACTCGCGGTTACGCACAGTATCCCTGTCAGCTTCTTGGCCAAGACGTAACAGACTGGATGAGGCAAGCTAAATTTCATAAAACATATACATTTTAAAATACATTTTTTCGGTAAAAGTTATCTGGCACTTTCACTATTCACTAAAGGATATATAGAGTGATGGAGGTAGATAGCATAATTATTATAATAAACAGAAAGGTAATGTTGTTGGATTTGTACAACTTACAGCTAGGAACTCTTTCATACGATCTTCAATATCACTTCCTGCTGCAGCAACTGAAGTTGGATCAGCTCCAGCACCAGCTCCCGATCCCGCACCTGCTGAACAAACAGTAAATAGTGCCCCAAACACAGCATTCACAGCAGCTGCTACACAGTGCACATTGTTGGCATGTCCTTCCAATGAAGCGCGGTAAAATGAATGTTCAGACCTTGCCAACTTGGGCACAGAGACGGCAACAAAAACCATTAGCAAACACGCTGTTAGATGTTCATCATGCTCATCAGCTGTAAAAATGAAATACATTGTTTTTAAGTACTAATTAGAAAAACATCGAGGACTGGATTTCCGCTTAGGCAGCCAAAGCAGCTGCCCTTGCAACGTTTGGAGGGCCCTCTGATAACTATCCAAAACTCGAATAGAAAAAAGTTATGTAAACATTAACAAATTTAGTTTTTAATCATAAAAAAAGTATGCAGATGCAACATAGTCAGGGGAACCTTGTTGCGATAATAGTTATTTAGAGAAGGTGTTCTCTATTCCTTATGGACAAGTTTTTAGTAGCTGGGGGTAGTGCCTAGAGCACTGTGCATGTTTTTATCAATAAAAATACACTTATGGTTTATAAACCTATAGTAATTATTATATTTAAAATAGTAATTTACTGTCTTGGACTTCAGATCATTTTTACACCATGTCAAACTGATCAGCAGAACAGTTTTTTTTAGCGCTTAAGAGTTAAAAATTATTTACCACAGAAAGAAACCAGGCTTAATTCACTATCCGTGCTTAAAATATAATTGGAAATTATGCAATCAATGAACTACAGAAAAGTTATTCGATTGTCTTCACAAGAGAAAGCTCGTTACGTTGTCATACAAGTTTTACCACTTAATGTAATTTTGGGTGCAATTGTTATTATTTTTTAAATAAATAAATAAAATTGTTGTTTTTTTTTTTTATAAGATAGCAAAAAAGACCCTATTTTGATATCTGCTTAGGGATCTTAAGGCTCTAAGCTCGGCCTCGAGTACATCTAAGTCTTAAATCATTACATACCCGTCTTTTGATTGCGCAGAGCAGCTGCCAGCGCTGGGTCAACAGCACATTCCAAGCCTGCAGCCGAAGCCATTTCACTGACAAGCTGCAACAAAATGGTAAGCACATTAATTTTAAAATTAAAAATATTCATGTGTAATGCCACTAATGCATATGTTAATGTGTTTTTTTTTCATTAGTCACCATAGTGTCAGCAGTTGCCCCCACTCCATTGACACTTCCAGTTCCTCCAACCACTACTCCTCCAACTCCATTGACACCACCATTACCCATTACACCACCAACACGGAGCTGGTGCTGCTGGTGATAATCCTGGACACTGGCCAACAAGAAGGGGACGCGATCTTCAAGGACATCACGAAGCGCCGACTGTGCTAGCTGTCGGAAACTCAAGATCACACCCACAATAGTCATGCGCTGAAGCACATTGTCCACATCTTAAATTAATTAAATTAAAGTTAACTAAATAATCAAAAACGACCATTTAAGTGTAATGTTTCTAATGAAAATTGACACTCACGCTGCAGCTTCTTGAATTCAGTTTTCATAACATCTGGTTTGTCAAAATTTGTGCGAAGTGCCAACAAAACTTCACGATTAGCAGCTACTAGTTTCTAAGAGTTAAAAAAAAATCGATAAATTGCTTGATTCATATGTATGCCAGCACTTCCAAACCGTTATTCGTTAATACAAGCTATTACTACTTACTTTTAGTTCTTGCACTTGACTGGCTACATGCCACGTCAGTGTCTCATTGAGCAATTTCATTCCATAGGGGCCTACAAGTTCAGCAAGGGCCCGCAACTCGCCAATGTCACTGAACTCCTCTGCATTGAATGGGACAGCGCCATCTGCAGTAAGGCTGACAAATGCTCGTTGATTTGGCGAATAACAAATGTTGCCAGCACTTACCCGACGTAGTAAGACTTCAGAGTACCTGCAAACAGTAAGCAGCACTAAAATGTACAATACTAATATTGTTGTAGAAGTAAACTATAAAAACCCACGTCTCCAAAAGTATAAACAATTGTAATTTATATTTTTTAAAAGTCAAAATCAATTACCATTGAGTGTATGACGATGCGATAGTTTTGTCACCGTGGCTGTCAGCATGCTGCGTTTGTTGTAGTAAAGCATTGTTGAAAACTCTTGTCACGTCGATGTGGACTACATAAAATTTTAAAAAAAAACTATATTAGCCTACAGAGTGGTAATTTATCGGTTGTGATAGTGTATTACCATAGTTTTCGACAGTTTGAAGAACGCTCATGTAGGCTCGAACACTGGCTAGTAACTCTGACGGTTTGGCAATGTCACCCGTATCAGCATTAAACATAGCCATGCCCACCAGAGCCCGGCCAAACCTCGTTTCTAGATGTTGGTGCAAGTACTCACGTGGTGCAAACGTATATTCCCACACATTTATTGTAGAACAGTAATTCAGTGCATAGCATAATTCAGTAAGGGCCATATGTAGCTTGTCCATCCTGTCAAAAGATAAATGAGTTAAGCATATTAAAAGTTATCAAAAAAAGTGACATTATGTGATTCTACATTATTTATTTTTTATTCTCAAACTTTTAATTATAAATAGAGCTAGTTAAATATATTTTTCAATACATATTTATTGAATGGTTTAGAATAATATCATCTATTTATAATAGTAACTAACGTGGTCAACTCCTCGCGTGTCTTGCGATAACTTTCTGATCCTGGTCTGTCGTTATCATCACCTGCTCCCCCAAGTAACATAGAAGCTCCCGCATTTTTCCCTTTGCTAGATGTAGATTTGTCTTTTTTCTTTCGATTTACTGCTTGTGCAATCAGCAGAGCACAGTGCTTGGGCAGAAGCCGATCACTCATTGTGCACTGTTCATCACACACGGTTGTCAAAATATTCTTGGCTTCCTTAGCCATATCGTCTAGAAACATATTAACGACTGACAGACTGCGCTCGCGAATGTGG
Organism: Aulacorthum solani; assembly: GCA_008528875.1. NCBI lineage: Eukaryota > Metazoa > Arthropoda > Insecta > Hemiptera > Aphididae > Aulacorthum > Aulacorthum solani. Next base: position 9,398 of record PVMI01000201.1, on the reverse strand, counting down.
TGGCGCTAACAACAATCAATAATTGTATAACATAAATAATGTTTCAAGTATTTTAGTATAGTGGAGTGGGGTAGTCAATGTATTATAATATTACCTCTTCAGGACACAGTTCATGGGCACATGACTGAAAATGCCCGCACACAAGTGGAAATGCAATAATGTACCGATTCTGAGCTGGAAACTCAAGACACATATGGAATTGATCCTCAAACGTTTTGTTGTAGAAGCTGCCAAGATACATATACAAAAATAATATATTAGTAATTAATAATAAAATGAGGTATTTAAATCTAAAGTGAACCCCCTCCCACAACTTTGTATGAGTCATTTGTTTAGGTGTTTAGGTAACAAAAGACAAATCAAATTAAGATAAACAAAAGCAAATACATTTATACATTATGGGTAATATCTTACTAGTACCTATGAATAACTGGCTTATGTACAGTTTAACCACAGCTTTAATACAATAACAACATTTTGGAAATATGCCACCAACGGTAGGGGATAATATTAACACTAGTCGATAAAATGTACATTATCTAATCACTGTTGACTAATGAGCAAATAACAACATTTGTTAAACTAGAATAGGTCACTTAGACAAGCGATGTTTACATTCTTTATATATATATGATGTATGTAATATTATATTTTATAAATATGATAAAATCTGTAATTTAAGAAGACTGCCTGAGTTTGTTGTCTCTGTTTTACACACATATGGAAAGCCAAATTTTTGTTCACCAGTTTCAATAGTGTGCCGTTAGTTTGGTTATTAAAGTGAATTGACATATTATTCAACTTTTAGGTAAGAACTTTCTCTGTGTTCTCTCGTTAATTTCTAAGAGAATCATGAACATTTTCAAATATTAATACTTTACATACTCATAACTAGGACTGGGATTTATATGTAGTAAAAAACCAAAAATGTGTATTATAATTACATATATATGTAATTAAAATGGCCAAAATACATATTTTAAAATAAAAAGTATGTAATAAGAAAAATTTTAAATTATGTTAACATGTAAAATTAAAATAAAATTCTAAATAAATTTTAAAAAATATACAATTAATTGTTTTTAATTTTTAATCAATTTAATTTAAAAAATATTAAGATATTTTCATAACCACTTGAAGTTTGAATGCAAGTACTAACACTGTTGAACATTTTTAAATATATTTTGTCTAATAAAATTGTTGAGTATAAAGTTTAATCTAAGATCATTAGTGTATAGTTATCTAACAGAAACAAATAAGATAACTATGATCAAGTTATTGATATTTAACTAATGCTTTCATATACTTATTTTCTTCATGCATTATCACTTACAATTTTTACAAGTACTATTATTGAAGTATAAATATATAATACTGCTTAACCACCAAAATTGTCAACATTTACGAAATATGTAAAAAAAAATGCAGATATTTTACAAACATATAATTTTGAAATAACTTTCAAATATGTATTTATGACAACATATTATGTAAAAACAAATAGAATAAAGTATGTTTTATTTTATTGCAAATCACGTGAAATGAATTTATTATTTAAAATACTTAATTGAACATGTTTTAGTAAAAATATGTATTTACATACAAATCCACACACTACTCATAACACACTTTAACATTAAAATATCATAAAACCCAACGAAAGAACACAGATAATGTTCTCACCTAAAAGTTTGATAATAAGTCAATTCAACCTAATATCGAAACTAATAGCACACTATTGAAACTAGAGAACAAAAATTTGCTGTGTTGTATGTGTGTGTAAGACAGATACAACATATGCGGGTACGATGTCCTCTTAACTGAATGTTAGTAAGTTGGCTAATCTGTTCAAGTAGCCAAGCATCAGCATTACACATAATATAAATAATATACCAAAAAAGTGACAAATCGGAAGTGTCAACAAGCATTTCATCGAGATAGTCAACCATGCGTGTATGGTGCGCTGCAGTGTCTAGTTGGGAAGCTAGCTGACGGTGGTCAAAAAGGTTCAGTTTTGAATTGTTGCTATTGTATCCACCACCACCACCACTGGATCCAGCAGACGAACAGTAGGCTTGGACACGGAACCAGTCAAGACGCAGAGCACGCAAATCAAATAGCTCATTGTCCTCCACTATTCAGCAGTAGTAAAAAATTAAACATAATTATTAAAAATAAAAATCATATGATGAGTACCTTGCTTGACTGACAATGCAGACACAGTATGCACAATAGACTGGAGGATTACAAAAGAAGGATCCTGCTGATAATGTTGTTGATCTTGCTGATTTCCATAAACAGATTGTATAGACTGAGCTAATTGGACAGCATCAAATCCGACCAGGTACTGAACGTAGTAACGTTGTACAACCTGACTGTACTTGCGCACTAGCACTAAAAATGTATGAAAAAGAACAATTATGATGATAGAATTAATACAAATTAATTAAAACACAACTGTTGACAAAAACCAATTGTTACAATAAATTTATTGATAAGCCGGTGTTGTGTTTTCTCTAGATAGGTATATTTTTTATCTTTTATCCTATCCAGATAAATAGGAAATATGTTATCTGAGTCGTTATCCATGATAAATAATTAAATCAACTAGGTAAAATTACATTTTTTAATATTTATATTATAAATGTTAATTAAGTATTTTATACATTCCGAGTACCAAATAGTCAATTTAGTTGAAGGTATACATAAACATAATACTACAAATTATTATTTTAATAAACACTTACATGTAACATTGGTATTATAAATTATAAATATACCTAAATATATTTTTCACTCTTGAATTATTAGATTTATGAAGTTTATAATTTAAATTTTCTTAGAAATAAATAAGTAAATAAGCTGTGGGTAGAAAACCTATCAGCATTCTGCAACAGTGAACAACATCAACAGCGTACCTGCATCCCCCACTTCTCAAATTTGAATCGATCAAAATTATTGATAGTAAAATAAACTAAATACTGATAACTGATAAGTATGAAATAAAATACAATACTAATATTAGTATTGCAATAACATTTACACGAATGATGTATACATATAAATATATTCTAATTAAACATATTATACTGTAAGCAGAAATGGTTGATATATATAATGATATATACTTATTAATTAGGTACTTAAGCAAAGAACTTATTTCGGTAAACTGATCAGAAATTCACAATTTTCAATTCAAAATCATTTTTAACATTTGTTCCTTAACACCAAGTGACACCAAATTGACACCAATTGTAAAGTCTTTTAAAAATTGCTTTAAGCTTACTTTTTAAATTTTAAGTTAAAAAAAAATCAACATTTTTTTTTAGAAATAACATTTAATTGACTTTAAAAGTATTAAATGCACTTATTCAAAAATATCTTTTTTATCTGGCTAATAAATGCTGATTTTTTTATCTTTATCTAGATAGTTAAATTATTATGTATTATCTCCATTTAGATAACTATTCTAACAATCATCTTTTACCTTTTTCTAGATATTTAAAAAATAATCTTTGCATAACACAATTGAAAACTTACTCCGAAGTTCCTCCATATGAAACAGTAACTCAGGCAGCTGCCTGTCAACTAAAAGGTCTTCTACACCGGATGATTTTCCGCTGGAACTAGATTTTCCAGTACCTCCTGTACCTGTTCCTGTTCCCTTTTGACTGTTACCACCTCCAGAATTAGGTGCACCATGTCGCAGCAACCAGCATACTTCGTCTCGAGCTAAGCTTAGCCCAATAAATACTAGCAAGACTTTCGGTCCCAACAACCCTGGCTGATCTGTTAGTATCAGTGCCAATTCTTTAAGTGCCGTTCGTAGGTACTTACGGCGCTCACGGTGTCGATACACCCTAAAATATGATAAAAAGAATTGCAAAAATTATTACTTACCGATTCAACAATATTTTCAATAATGTTAATACTAACGCTTTCTGTGTAGCATGTGTATGTGCCTCTTTAACTTCAGATACTCTCTTTCCATAACCCTTCAATGTATCAAAAAATGATTGAACAAATGAGTGGATGGGTACAGTTTCATCCCTAAACAGGGCAATTGACCAATTTGACTCTAGTGCAGCTATCCACAGTTTATGAGCTACATTGCCATCTTGGTTGTGTTGCTGCTGGTTTGTTGGTTGTTGTTGCAGCGTCTGATGGCACAGCAAAAAGCCAACTGTCCAGGGAAAAGAACAAGCAAAAAATAAGTCAATTTTAATTTAAAATGTGGGTGTTTCCCCAGTAAGAACTAGATACATCAATGAGAAATAAAATAATGAAAACCAAAAATGTCTACTTACATATAATCCAGCGCTCCATTGTTTCCAAAGATAGATACTCACAAGACACAGTGTCTGTAGATGAAGGTTTCAGTAGTTGGGCAGGATTACCTACTAGACTCAGTTTCTGATCGGACCTAGGATGGTAATTTAATTTATCTTCAATATAATATTAAGTCTAGGTGGAAAAGGTAAGACAGAATTGCTAAAAAATATTGTTTTAAAAATAATATTAGTCCTTACCTCCACTTATCTGCTGTCAGGTTGCGCTGCACATACACTGGCCATAGAGAACGTAGAGCTCCAGATAAAAGCTTTGTATGTGGCACAAACTCGTCAGCTAACCGACGGATTGGCTGCTCATAGTCTACAATCATTTGGCCAAGACGTGGGAAGCTCAGATCACTGTAAAACAAATTATTAGTAAATTGATAGTAAGAAATAAAAAGTTCAACAGAAAAAATATCATAAATTATTTCACAGATACTATTATACCTATGTCAAATTATTGTTGACACTACAAAAAGGTATGAACACAGGTTTTTCAATATACACAACCCACTGAAGTATTTTTTGACTTTATATTCTCGTCCATAATGTAGCTCTCCTTTTCTAATTGGCCCTGACATATTATTATTTAATTATTATTAAATTGAAAAAAAAACTACAAACCATAAGTGGAGAACTATGACATAGGAAAAGTATAGAAATATAAATACTGTGATTATTTATTTTAGCTTAATTTTTTTATTTTATATCTAGTAATTACACAATATATAAAATATTATTTTTTACAACGAGCACAAGTAATTTTGTGAATTTATAAGAAATATTAGAATATACAAAGTAAAATTTAAAATATTTCAGACAGAGGGTCTGTGTTTAATTTAATGCGCAAAAGTTCTTCAACAATAAGTTTAACAACCATAGGTAAAAACAAACTTCACAAAAACACACATATCCAAACATTTTTTAAAAAAACATACTGCATTATCATATCTATTTTATCGTGGGTTAAAAAGATGGAGAAAAAATACTGGAAGTTTTAATTTGCTGAATTGTAAGAGAATATTATTTATTCTATGCATAGTAGAAATATATTACCTCTGATTATGCACCATCTCATGAGCAGCATTAAATAGACCTAACACGGCTTTGCGATCTTCCACACGTGATAGTAAAACCATGAGGGCTACGTATGTGGCCACTAAGTCTAGGTAAGCTCGTGTTAACTCATAATTTACAGTCTATTATAACAATGAAAATTATCAAATAACATTAGTGATGCAAGCAATAGTGGTAACAATTTATTGTAAAATTAAAAAAAAAATTATGCAACTTACGATATCCAGATTCACTTGACATGCGTCCATGGTAGTTAATAGTTCACACACCTGATCTTTAAAATCAAGAAGGTCGACAAAAGTATAATAGTATAAAGACAGTGATTTAATGATATCACTACGAATGGGTGTAATGGCTTGAAGCTGTTTATATTTGAAAAATTCCATAAAAAAAAAAAAAAACAAGTCAATATTAAACGATATTAAAGCAACACGTTTTTGCACTACCTCAGTAATACCTATATTATTATTATCGATTAAAAATACTTACACCTTTGATGTCTACATTGGGAAACCTGCGCACAATATATTTGATTGCAGACTCAAGTGTTTTGTCAGATAGGAAAGCTGGCTTAGATTTGGCATCACCACATGCCTGCCAATAAAATAATTTTATAAATTATACTTGATATTATAGTAATAAGTATTACAACTTGGTATATTATTTGACCTAGGATCACCATTAATATTATAAAAGTAGGTATAGCTACTATTTTGAGCAAACTATTAAAAGTTTGCAGTTTCACTATCAATGTTTAGACTACAAATTTGGTTAAAAGTATTTGTATTTGTTTTACACAAATGATAAGTTTCTCATAAAATGTTTGAAGACTAACTATAATGTACAGAGAAATTTTTTTTTTTTGATGATAAAACAACTTAATAAATAGGTAGATACTGTAGATAGCTGGTATATACTTAAAAAAATATTTCAAAATAATAATCTATCAACAAGTCTTAAATAAACAGAAGGTAATAATATGTTATCAAAACGATTACAACTATCTACCGAGCTACCTACCTACGGTTTTAGATATTAGAAATAATAAGTAGTTATTTTTGAGTTTAAATTTCAATAATTTAAAAATCTGTAAGAAAAGTTTTTTAATCAAAATAAACACGAAAACAGGTTAAGTTTTGGAAATTTTTATGAACATAAACAATCTAAAAAATATTAATAATATAAGTGTGATTTTAAACATTTAAACTACTTATATTAAATTAGATGTTAGACTTATTTTATTAATTAAGAAGTATGTTATTATAAGTAAAAGCGATCAACAAAATACATATTTCACCCATTACCAATAAAGTCTATTAAATTTGAAACATCTCTAAGATTATAATTTTAATTTCTCAGTTCAAAAGAATACCTACCAATAAATGTTTTTTAGTTTATGTAATTGACGAGATGACTAGATATTAAGTGTTTAGAAATAAACATATTTTGAGAACTGTGAAACACCTACGAGTTTTTTGTAATCGGACATACTATCCACAAAAGCACGAACTATTCTTTTATCATCATCAAAATATTATGGCAACTCTAACACTACTAGGACCAATACTGTCATCGTAGCAGCACAAACACCGCCTTCAAGGATGTGTCTGTGTCAAAATTACATTTTGCCATTACAGGCGGTAATGGCAAAATCAAAACAGCAGCACGAAAACGAACGACGGCAACGTACCTTCTTAATGTTGTAGATGCGCGTGAGCATGCCCACGCCCCGGTCGTTGATCAAGCTCAGCTTCTCGGCTAGCTTGTGATGGCCAGCGGATAGACCACCGCCGCCGCCACCGCCGCCTCCCAGGGATGAGCCTGAGCGCGACGACATCGTTTCGTACGTCGGCGGTGACGATCGCGTGCGAAGGGCTGTTTGCGTTGCAAGCGTCGATCGAACTTCTGCAACGTTGTATTTCTCAAGTTTTACCAACGGAAACGCCAATCCCGGTCGTAATTATTGCGACTGTCCGGATTGTTTTTGTGATGATAAACAGCGTTAGTGTGCGCGTAGGAGGCTGCGGCTCGATGATAATTTGATAATAGATAATGGAAACAACAATAACATGGCGGTTATGGTGCGATGCTACCATGCAGTGTGACAACCACCTACTACACCGATGACGCACTGAATATTTCGCCGACCGACCGGCCACATTATCAGTCACCGCCGTTGTAATCTCTCGGCCGCGTTATCACTTATCACCTTATCTCGGGCGACGACGTAACGTGTTTTCGATTTCACGTGCCGATTAGAGTGGAAAGCCTTCGCGACTCCGCTGTGCGCGACTCTTCCGGTCGCCGTGGTGATTCCTGTCGCGTTTCCGAGTTTTCGCCCGCTGCTGGCAGTTGTGTCTATTCGTTCCTAGTCATGCCGCCCAAGAAGTCGAAGAAATCAAACAAGAACAATCAGGATTGGGCCGGCGACGACGACGATTCGGTTGGTGAGTCAGTCACATTCGCATACCTATTGCATATCCCACAGTTATGGTTACCGTTTCATTCCTGAAAGAAAGTTACCTCAGACGCTGCATGTCACTGAGTCAGTACCGCTAAAACAGTTAGGGACTATGGTGTGACGGCCAATACATTACATATCATGTAGACGTAGAGGATCACTCTTGTTCTGAATGTTGTACGCTTTGAATGGCACACATTTCTTTTTGTTTTCAATTAAATAACATAGAAAAAATGTAATTAAAAAAATTAAATTAAATTTTTTAAGTAACTACTTATTGTAGAATATACTTTCTGTGTAATGTATATACCTAAGTACATTTTTAAAAACACAATGTGTTCTGTAAAAAATGCAAACCTTTCAAACCCTTGCTTTTCTCATGGCCAATTTTACGTTGCCTATTCCCGAGTTTGTACAGCATAATCTTTGTTCATATATAAAAACAACGAAACAAAACAAAAAAAAACGAATCACGAAATATAGGTAGTGTACACTACTATTTTAGAAAATTAACACAACGCTATTTACAATCTCCAGATATAACTACTGATTAACTATTGACTTGGACAGATACATGTATAGATATCACATTTATTAGGGTAAATGTAATTACATTTGTTCTCAACTTCTATCTTGTATCTTGTATATTTTTTTCTAATTAAATGTCTCCAATTAACAAGTTATAAGTTTGCATATAACTACCATGTACCTACCTACTTGTAAAATCTCTAAATTGAAATTAAAATGTTTATGAATCATATTTCCTTAAAAACTTTTCTTTTACAAAATACCAACAATATTTATTAATGTTTTAATCTCCGTTTTAATTTAGTGGATATATTGGCTGCTGTCAAAGCAAATGATGATGCAACAGCTGAAGAACCTGTGCAATCTAACCGTGGGAATAAGACTTCTAAAAAAAACAAGAAAAAGAACAAAAATCAAGATTGGGAAGATGAATCTGAAGGTATAATATTTTATGTTTTAATTCATTATGGTTGGAACACTACAACATAGGATACTTCTGGGTTGTTTTGGGTTATCTTATTCCAAAATATTTCTTAGAATTCTTCATATTACTTAATATTATACTTTATATTTTAAAACTAATACATTAATAATTGTATCTGTAAGCATATTCTAGTTTATGCACAAAACACCAATATGGTTCATTACCATTAAAAGTTAATTTTAAATAAATTTAGGTTCTGTGTTTGTGTATAATATGAAATAGTAAAAAAGTACTGAAAACTGCACTTAAAAATTTAATTCATAATTATAAATAAATACATTTTTTTATTTATTTTACAGTTCACAGTATACTTAATAAAATTAATTTTTCAATTTTTCTTTATTCTTAATTAATATTTAAATTCTAAGAAAAAAAAAATATATAATTTGATTTTAAGAATCTTAATTCTAAATTTCCTTAACATAGTCAGTTTAAATATAATCAAAAAAATGTTTGTTTCATATTTTTCATATTCTCCAATTTGCATCCATTAAGGGGCCCAGTGCCAGATTTT
>PVMI01000188.1:0-13465 GCA_008528875.1 Aulacorthum solani | reverse complement strand
CATCCGGGTAGTAATGACTGGCAATATTTGCGTTAGGTTAGGTTAGGTACTCCCGTCTTACCGGTCAATGCACTATAAATCGTTTATTTTTCTAGGCCGAACCGTGTTTCGCAGTGTTTCTTTCAGACAATTTTCTCCGGGTGGAGGGGGGGGGGAAATTTTGAAAAATCGGAGAGGTAATTACATTAAGAAAAAAAAATGTTTGTAAATAACTTAAATATGTATTAGCAATATTGTAAAGCATCTATAAGAAAACATGGCATCAAAAAGTTAGATGACTGTCAGAAATATATAAAAACTATTTTACTTTACTTAGTCTACTTTACTTTATAAACTCAAAAAAAAAAAAAAATACATACATATATATTAGTTCAAAAAAAGTGATTCGTGACTTTGTGACTTCTATCTTTCTCTTAATCTTCTTTGATCTTTTTCATTTTATAATTTTTGGTTTTTCCCTTCTTGTCCAAATATCATAGTGTGGTTGTCTACGTTATTATGAAATACGAAAACAACTATCGCCAACACTCCAAACCAACAAAAATAATTGGAGACCCCGAACGGCTGAACTTTTGTACCCCCCTTGTAGTATTTGTTTTTATTTACAGCCCGCGGCCCTCTCCTGGTAAAATATTTAAACATTTTTGTATTTTGAAAATGTTTGCTTATTTTTTACCGGTTAAAGTTCGTCACTATAATATTAACCTAGAACATTTTTTTACACTGAAACGTTATGATCTGAACTTTTTACATAAAAAATATGCATAACAATATATACACACACACTCGCACGGCCCACAGGGTTATTCGCCAAAAGCATACTTCTCCCACCATTTTTCCTTTAATAATGAATTAGTTAATTTATGATTATAATTTTTGGAAATTTTGAGTACACTTAAGAACTTAGACATTTTTTGATAAACATACAGAAGGTTACCGAAGGTAAAATAAGGTAGATCATATTAGACCAACTAGGTACCTAATAAATAATAAGTAATGATACTATAAATATTTAAACATTTTAAATTACATAATATAGGTATCTACCTAGCACCTACCTATATGGCTATACCTATATAACACACTACCTATTCACATTAAAAATAATTATTTATTTACTTTAAAACTGAAAAATATATAGACATTAGCAATCAGCTATTTTAATATTTTATACTAATATTTATCAATTATAAAAAAACTATGATCATAATAATTACATTCTTGATAGACTTCGTTTACAAACTTGGCATTGTTAATATCACTCAGCAGTATTGTGGTCTTAGTAACTGGAAAATATAATGACGAATACAAATTAGGTAATAAAATGTATTTTGCATTTATGTGTGTAATACTTATTATGTATATTGTATATTGTATATTAATATATTATACTTATGTCTTATATAAATAGGCACAATATCCTTATAACTTACATAGGTAAAATTAAAATCAGATAGGTTACTTTGTAAAAATGTATAATACGTTTATATTATATAAGCGCCTACTATATTGGTAAGTAGTAAGGTAGATATTTAATAAGACCTGATTCAAAATGTATATAAATAAAAATGTAATTATCTAGTAAAGTAACCATTATTCTGTATTTATTAATCATTTTATTATACTAGAGATAAAATAATTATGAGATCTATTTTAGATGAATGTATGAATTTACAATGATGATGTGAGTTTTTAAATTTTTTATTTGTGTCTGTTTGACTGTCCACGATAAGTAGTGAAAATGATGCTTCGATTTTCAACTTCAGTATCTTTTTCGGTGGAAAAGTGGATCTAGTTGGTGCATTTGGGAAGTCAACATTTCAAATTCCCAAAATAGTTTTCAAAAGCGCGCATGGAAAAACAAACAGAAAATTAAGAAAAAATCGTGAATTTTTACTCAAAATTGGTTTTTATTTTTGGTATACCTCTAAAACAAATGACCGAAGATGCATGAAATGTTCACTGAATGTATGTATTATCATTTTTTACACCATAAAATTGATGACTCATGTTGAGCAATTTATAGGCATAAAAAATTTTCAATTACCTATTGTTAGTTTTAGATTCTGAGCGGAGCAATAGATCTATTGATTTTATTTTACAATGACGTGTATTTTTTTTTGTGTGTCTGTGTACACAAGAAGTAGTCAAAATAATGCTTCGATTTTCAACTTCAGTAACTTTTCTGGTTGGAAAGTGAATCTAGTTGGTGCAATGGGGAGATAATTTTTTGAAATTCCCAGTAGTTCTCAAAAGCACAAAAAAAAATATTTTGCTCAACCAATAAAACTTAAGAATGTAATACAAGGTTCCTCGTAAGTTGTTGTCCATGAAAGTTTAAAAAAAGACTTAACATCAAATTTTGACAAAATACTTAAAAATGAAGAAAATTTGCAAAATATTTTGAGTTAGAAATGTATAAGAATTTTTTTTTAAGGTTAAGATATTATAAGATAGTGAAGATTCTTTATAAGTTTGTTGACCTTTATAAAAAAAAAAAAAAAAATGTCAACCGGAAAGTCAAATTCAATTTTTCTGAGTGGTTGAACTTTAAATTTTTACAACATTGAATATTCACTTGATTTTTTATTGAACGATTATCTTATTTTATTTTAATTAAAAACCAAATAACTGTAGGTATTTGAAATTTAACCAACATTTTTGTTTTGTCACCTCCTATGTTTAAATTTTTTTTTAAATATTTCGACTTTTTTGAGTTATTTACGGACATTTTAAATTTTCAATTGTTTTAGTTTTTTTTTTTTATAAATGTTAAAATGTCAACAAAATTATGTTTGTTGGGTCAAAAAGCTTGACAATTTAATTCAAGGGTCCTGATATATTTTAACAATAAATGTTTAAGGACATTAAAAATACAGAATCACTATTTTTTTTTATTAGCAAAAAAAAGTTAAAATTAGTTAAAATTTTGACAACATTTATTAAATTTGAAATTCGGAATTTACAAATTATTTCGTAGTTAAATTTTTTTAACTTTTATAGCTAAGGACAGAAAATTTAAAAGAAGGTTGCATGTAAGTTGTTAATTCTGTAGTCAAAAAAAATAAAAATATATATTAGCATAGTTTTCTTTTATAGTTGTTTTATTTACAAATTTTGATGTAATTACTAATTACATATTTAAACCAAGAATAACGATTTTAGTTTTTTTTGTTTTATCTAGAAATATTATTTGTGGGTACTTGAAACGTGTAGAGTATATTATTATATTTTATATACACAAACACAAAGACTTATCAAAAGTTCATTTTTGAATTTTTTTAACGAAATAAATCTAGGTACTGTAGTATTAAAGCTTAATAGCAAAATAAATTACTTCAATCATAACAATATCATCAATTAATATACTATAAGTAATACCTAACTAACATTATAGAATGACAGGCGGTCTTCGCTCAGAATCGTTTTTCTTAGGTACCTATACAATGATTCTATATCATTGAATTAAAATTGAATACATTCATTAAAGTGACCTACCACCTACTGTACGCAGTAGATCGACATCCACTTACCCTATTTTTTGTCTATTAATGTACCTATCAATAATTTATTTATTATAAATTAAAAAAATAAACTTATATAAACATTATACATTATACATCTATTATACGTGCATGCGGCCTTGTAGGTTATCACGAATAGATTCATCATTGCCAATTATCGAAATTTACGAAATGATAATTAACACAATACACATTCAATATTCAAACTTATTTGAAAAATTTATGAGCAGTCTTAAATCTCAGAAAAATTAAAATAATATCGGCTTATTGACGTTAAATTCAACTATATATAAGGATATTATAAGAATATTTTTATAGAAATATAATATATTAATTATAGACATTTTAACTATACAATATATTAATATTTGTTAAAAATCTGCATACTTCGACGAGTTCGATCATAAAATTAATTTTAATTTGCCCAACTTTTTAATTCGATAAATACAATTTATTTTATTCAATATGAATTGGATTTGTATTATTTACTTACTTATGTATATTGAATATTATGGAATACCTATACGACCTAATGAATAATGATGACATCACAATAATTGAATCATGTATTATTTGTCAAATCTGCTATTGTGTTAAATTTAACCTAATAATATATTATCGTGTGTCTCCTATAATTTGTAAAATAATGTAAATTATTAGGCAAAGACGATGAAGTAAAAAAATAAAACGTTAAGATTGGTCTATAAGTTTACAACTGCTTCTTGTATAAATAACTCAACCAGTATTAATTTGCTATAAGTGTCCACTCAGGTCTCAGACGTACTGGGTAGATATAAACTATAGCTTGATTTAGTCAGTTTAAGACTAAAGTAAATATTGTACGGTGTAGTTTCTATATACTATTCGTCTGTTATTAAAATATGATGCATAAAATGTTTACAATGTTGAACAGAGAAATTTGTACGAAACTAACCACTTTGACCTTTGTAGAGATAGAAAAATCATATGACATTTATATAAGATGAGTGTTAATTTATTATTTTTAGTGAATAACAATTATTAACAGTTTTTATAAGAACGCATAACATACAATGATTGATTTTGTTAATATGTATGATAAAGTTATTAAAATAAATTATAATAAATAATTATGTTTATATTTATTAATTGAGATTGTCTCAGATTGAGTCTAAATTGTTAATGTCCAGTGATAGCTATTATAATAATTATGGGCATATACGCGGTTCTTGGCTGTCCATTAACATCCTGAAGCCTTACCTAATTTGTTAATATTAAATATAATATTATATAATATTATATTTAATATTTAATTTTAATATCTGTAATATTAGTACTTATATTCTAGTAGTGTTATATTAAACCTATATCCATTATAATGAACATTTGCTTTTAATATTTTTTAATACTGAGTTATATTATTATCATAAGATCTTTATTTATTTAAATCGCTATTTTATTAATGTCATCTATTTCTAAATTTATGTTTCATTATTATTTTGTTTATAATAAGTAGTAAGTACTCCAATTGTTAAGCTATAATAGTTGTGTACTTGTGTACCTACTATATTATAAAAAAAAGAGAAGCTAATAATAAAAAAAGTAATATTATCCCAATGTCTACTTCAATTCAATGGATATTTTTAAGTCTGTAATGGTAGTTTATAGAAATGTTCACTTTTTGTGGGTTTTTTGGTTGTACGGGTTTTATGTTTGCTTTAGCCGCTTCGGGCTCAGGTAGGGTCTTAAATTCGAGGAGGCGAGCGATTCAACCCCCCTTCCCTTACAACATGGAAAGTATATAAATGTACAAACATTTAAAACAGCAAAAATACATAAATGTATATTTTTTTTAGTACGACGAAGTCCTTTAAATTCCTTTCTTCGGAACTATTTAGGGGATAAGAAAAAGCGTCAATTGTCGTGGGCTCGTGAATATCGGCGCCTGTATCTACTCTGTAATGATACAAAAGTAAAAATTAACTTGGGCCCTAAAAAAATTGCAATAATAAATTATATTTGACATTGGGCCTTATTAGGATATAATAATATATATAATATTATTCATATAGTACATAATATTATGAGGTCTATTAAGCCCACATTAAAAATATATTACCTATTTCATTTTTAATGAATTCTTGCATGATGGTTTCCTACCATATGGCTGTAGTACATAGGCCTACGTTTACTGCTTTCGAATAGTAAATACAGAATTGTTCAAATATTCAATATATTATTTATTATATAATTATTATTGTCCTGTTTGGTGCGAAAACCGGAAACGTCCAATTAAACGGGGAGGGGGAGTCTTACATTCAAAGTTAAACATAATATTGAGTTTATTGACTAACATTCAAGCGAGAAGTTTGTTTAATTTTTTATTTGTCCCATCAGTATTTTGTTAGGTACATATTATAAACATAATATATTACGCATACGTAATTCGAAATAAAAAAAAATAATTTTCAAATCTAACGACTACTCCTAAAAAATTGGATTCACGTAGGTAGTTTACCTAACTTAAACTAGTACCTACACAAATCCCAGAAAAAAGAACACGGACAATTTTTTAAATATATTAATTAATTATGAAAATTAAAAAATACATACATTTGTAATTAGTGTATAAATAGTGATGACTTACGCCACTTACTATGTACACATTTACATAGCCTGAATGTACATAGAAAAACATAGAACTCCTTCGTTCGGAATTCAATCCCCTTAAGAAAAATGTATATTATACATAAAAAAAAAATGTTCAAAAGAAAATCTTGCTGTATTTATTTCATACAATTATATGAAAGAAAAAATATATATGTTTTATTTTTCATCTTTAAATAGGTAACGACTATATTTAAATATATTAAATACAATATAACTTGTAGTATAATAGAGTAAAATTTATTTTTATTGGGCACTGAAAATTTCCCATGTAGAGAATAGAGATCATAGAGGCCTTTTTATATTGTCAAATGATTTATAAAATATTTTGTATAGTATATAACGAAGCATTTTCATGAAATGTTTTGTGAGAGTAATTACTATTTTGTAATATTTGTTTTGATTAATATATTTAAAATTTTTAAATATGTGGATAATAAGTGACCACCCTTTACATACTAACTGCTGCAAATGTATGTATTTTTTAAATGTTCATAATCAATTAGTATAATATTTAGCATTTTTAAAAATTGTGTTTTTTTTCCTTTGTCTTTTATACCTATTACCGATGAGTCAATGAGAGTTTGGGTTTGATTAACGAATCGAACGGATGGCAATTGGCAAAAATAAGAAATTAATAATAAATTAATAACTGACGGGCAATGGCAATTACGATGATAAATGATAATCATGCGTTAAAAGAATAGATTCGAGTTAGTAGACAACGTGGTCTGCAGGTGAGAGATCAAAATCCAATAGGTAAAACCTACCAACTACGCATACAGTAACCACCGGCAAATGGCAATGGCGCGAGATAAAAGTGGCGCGATGTCGCGATCAAAAACATTATTCGTATCCCGTGGGACGGGCGGCCGTGGAGCGTCGGTGCGTCACACGATCGGCGGGTGGTGGGAAGCGGTAGAGGCGATGGCGTTTTTGTTTATCAACAACGGCGGCAGCGGCAGTCAGTGTGTGATGGACGCACGCGCCGCCCAGTGTCGCCAACTGGTTTTGGATTCGTGTCGATCCACGACCGGGCATGTGGGGAGGGTCCTGTCTGGCGGTTAATAGAAAAATTAGACGGGAAGGCGCGCACGCACTTCCATTATCGATCGTGGTTTTTTATGCGACGCGCGGTCACACTGCGTGCTAACCTCACCAAACGTTCGTCGATTGTACGCTATCCACCGTCTCTCACCCTATCTGCTTCTCTCTCTTCCGATTTCCTCTCGGCAAATCACATGTACTTTAAGCGTTTTCTACATTGTTCAATTGTAAAAATGTGTTCTCTTTAGATACATTTCTTCGTTTTGCGACTTTAATCGTTTATACAGTATGTAAGTACACATTCACGTTTTTATTTTAACTCTGGCGCGATGTATCCTTGCAAACGCGCTAATTCTGTCGGTCGACCGGCCGTCGTAGATGGCCGTCTGACGTCCACATCATGGACGGCCGTGGTATCATCGCGCGAGCCTTGACATGCCCGTCATCCGACGGCTGTGGTTGCCCGGTTCGCAAACCAGTAGTATATTTGTCATTTACGCGTTGTCGGCGCCTTTATCTGTTAGGGGTGTTCGTCACGTGGGGACCGCCCTTGGGCAGGCGCCCTTATGGACCTAACCTCGGGTTTGGTTCGTTTTTTAGGTTAAGCTCCTGGTGTAGGTGTCCTGGCTTGTCGACTTGGACTTGAAATTCGTTGTGTGAAATGGTCTGCTCTTAACGACTAGAGCTTAGAGAGATTAATCGTAGCATTGTTCAGTATTTAACTTATGGTTACGTGTATCTGGAGGCTTCAAGTGTCCATTGTTGGGACAGTGGTTGGGGCTGCTTGTATGGTTAAATAATTTGTCTTCAAAGTTTCTTCTTCTCCTTGCGTTAGCTTTGTAATGATTTACATATACCATTTTAGAGTTGATGATATATATTATTGTTATTTGTGTGTTAGATTTTTTACTACCTATGTTAGTTTTGTCTTATAATTGTTAATATTAATGTAATAGTTACTGTGCCGCATATTTAATGATTCAGTTAAATTGTATTATAGACAATTTAATGAATTTATTATATTAAAATCTACTACTCTTACGACAATTAAAGCGTCAGATTTATTCAAGGCCAATAGAATCTTTGTCTTACATTATTTTATTTTTCACCATGTCGATTATACACCTACTTTTTACCTTAACCTTATGTGTTTATGTTGCATTTGAAATTTGATTGTGGTTATTTCAATCACTTAATATTAGTGAGTATTGATGGTTAGTAGAATCTTCAAATACAATATATTTTCCTTTTTAATTATAATAACNNTGAAATAACTAATTAAAATAAAAAATTTTATTTACGTCGATAAATTTTCATTATTATATACTTAATCAATTAAATAGTTTTAGGTATTTGATGATGACTTGAATTTATAATCAAGTTTAAAGTAAATATTAAGAATAATTAGAAATGTATTCTTGTAGTGTCAGTCTTTGAGTGAAGTTTTGTTTCAGATGATGTTTTTGATTTAATAGGTACAACACTAATTCATTATTAGATGTATTTTACTTTAATCGACTTCTATTTGTTTGTATGGTCAAGTAAAACAATTTTTAATTATTTTGCATAATTTTATTATTTTTTTCGTGTGTCCAATTAATTAAAAAATCTTTTAAGATACATAAATATGAATCATTATTTGTCAACATTATTATTTTTTAAATAGTAAGGTACTCTACTCTAGTTACCTATACTTTTTTTTGGCCGAACAATTTTTATTTTAAGAAATATTTGTGAGGATGTAACCTTGAAAGAATGATTATCTTTACATGTTGGGTAGTTTTTAATTTATAATTTATTTTAAATTCATTGATTTCAGAATATTTTAAATAATGAATGCTAATGAGACGAAAAATGGACCTCCCAGTGAAACCAATGACTACTCGGGACCACCCGGCATGGATGTCGGTGGAACCATTGAGTCTGACTGGAAAGAAGTGGTGGACAACTTCGATGAAATGAATTTAAAAGAAGAATTATTGCGTGGTATCTATGGATATGGTTTTGAAAAGCCATCAGCTATTCAACAGCGTGCTATTTTGCCATGCATCAAGGGGCATGATGTCATTGCTCAGGCCCAATCTGGTACTGGCAAGACGGCTACTTTTTCCATTTCTATTCTCCAACAAATTGATACAAGTTTGAATGAGTGCCAAGCACTCATTTTGGCACCAACTCGCGAATTGGCTCAACAAATTCAAAAGGTAAGCTTATTTTATTAAATTTTGAACTGCTTACAATGTAACAATGTTTATAGGTGGTTATTGCTTTGGGTGACTTCATGAAAGCCGATTGTCATGCTTGTATTGGTGGAACAAACGTTCGTGATGACATGCGTAAGCTGGATACTGGATCCCATGTAGTGGTTGGCACTCCTGGCCGTGTTTATGACATGATTGCTAGAAAATCTCTAAGAACTCAATTTATCAAGATATTTGTGTTGGATGAAGCTGATGAAATGTTGTCTCGAGGTTTTAAAGATCAAATTAAAGAGGTGTTCAAGTTCCTCGAAGAAGATATTCAGGTCATTCTGTTGTCTGCTACTATGCCCGAGGATGTTTTGGATGTGAGCACTCACTTCATGCGTAATCCTGTACGCATTCTTGTGCAGAAAGAAGAACTAACATTGGAGGGTATGTTTAATAACCCTTGATTGTTAGTATTTTCTTAGTTATTTAATTATTATTTCTTTAGGAATTAAACAGTTTTACATCAATGTTACCAAAGAAGAATGGAAGTTTGATACTTTATGTGATTTGTACGACACTCTTAGTATCACTCAGGCTGTGATATTTTGTAACACACGTCGTAAGGTGGAATGGTTAACTGAAAATATGCGATTGAAGACATTTACTGTATCAGCTATGCATGGAGAAATGGACCAACGTCAACGTGAGCTAATTATGCGTCAATTCCGTTCTGGCTCTAGTCGTGTTCTAATCACCACTGATTTATTGGCGAGAGGCATTGATGTACAACAAGTGTCTTTGGTTATCAACTATGATTTGCCCTCCAATCGTGAGAACTACATTCACAGGATTGGACGTTCTGGCCGTTTCGGTCGTAAAGGAGTCGCTATTAATTTCATCACTGAAGACGACAAACGAGCAATGAAGGATATTGAATCGTTTTACAACACTCACGTGCTCGAGATGCCACAGAATGTGGCCGATTTGCTGTAGACATGCTTTGTATCTGTGAGTAGTTACTTTGAAACAAGTGAAATACAGCGTTCAAAAACGATTCAAATTTTCTTTTTTTTTTATATATAAATACTTATATAAAAACAAAAAAACCAAAAAAAAAAATTTTAATTGAAAACTATCCAATATTTTATCTTAAGCAGTTTTTTCCTTTTCATTTACTGTGTTTGAGTGACATGACTATTTCAACTACCCAATTTACAAAAATGATAAGTGCACATTTTAATACTTGGTATGTTTTGATTTTAAATAAAACTTATTATAAAATTTTCCTAGCTTCATTGTACTTCCGTTTGATGATTCCTTCTCGGTTGTATATATTATGCTGTCTTAAAATTGACATCATTTTGAACATAATATTAATGTTCCTAAATGTTTAAAGTTTTGTTTGAGACTGGTGGTTGTTTATTATTAACATTTAAATAACTTATAAATTATTGGAAAGTATTTTAAGAAAATGTAATGATTTTTATTTAAAATTACCAGTAAAGTACTTATTAAGCAGTAATGTGACATTATTTAAAGGCTTCACCATAAAATTAACACTAAATGAAAAAGTTGGCTCATAGAATGTTGTTGACGATATATGGACAATAGGCACGTTGTAATATTTGATATCCTCTTCCAAACAAATACATTTAGGTTTGTGAATCAAAAAAGTTATGCCCATTGTTAGAACAACTGACAATTTTTTAATATTCTTAGTTAGGTTAGGTTTAAAATTTTAGTTAAGACGTTTAATTAAAATTGTATGTTTGAAAGTACAACTTGTATAAAAAATACATCATTTTGCTAAGGCCTAAATATGTATGACTGGTGGAGAATTTCCAAATCTATTATTTTTTACTTAATTTTTAAGACACCAATTCCTTAAAATATACTAAACAAAGACATTTGCATTTTTTGTATTGAGCTTTGGTAGCTACTAATTGAACAGTCATATAAATGTTGATTTACTTGAAGGCTTAACACTTCAAAATCGAGATTTAGGGTCATCTGATTTAAAATAGCATTGTCTATTTACTATTAGCATGTAATCTAGGGTTTTGGTATTTAAAGTAAAATTGTTAGTGATGTTATTGAAGCACATATTATACGTTAATAACACATTAATTGTTGTATTTTCACCCTTACTTTTATCGAATGAAGTGCCAGCATGTTTAAGTATCGAATGGATATTTTTTAGTGACTGCCTAGCCTCAGCCGCTGCTCCACCCTCGACCGGTTTCAACGTCTTCTCATCTAGGCCTAACGAACCAGAAACATACAACACATTGCCCGCCTGCACCGCCTGACTAAGATAAAAAGTAAAATACAGTTTAAATTTTTTTTTTTTGTAAATGGTATAAATGGTTTTTTTATAAAAATTTAATTAAAATAACTAAACATTGTAAAGGTTCAATAATACTTACTTGTAAGCTCCAGGAAGTTTTGGAACCAACGGGGAGTTTATTATTTTTCTTATTACACTCATGATATTTATTCTTTTATGTTCAAAAATATTTCAATGAGCTATAATATTTTTCTATCTTTCACATCAATATTCTACTAAAACGTTAACTCAATCTCCTGTTAAAAGATTATCACTACCACCAGATTTATATTTCGTAATTAAACAATAAATAGGTACGCATTAACTTTAATGTACTAATTAGGTTATAGGTAATGAGGTCATTAATATTATTTTAGTAACCTAGTTGCTATTAGTTTTAATTTGTATTCTCATTTCTCAGTAAACAGAAATACAATTATTTCTGTTTCCTTTGTTTGGTATAGCTTTAATGTTTAGTAATAATATTTATTTTTAAATACTGAGAGATAACTTTTTTAGTTTTTGCATTATGATAATATATTACAATAACATTTTATATTTTATATTTTCATAATCATTTCATAATAATTTTCTAATGATTAATTTATTTCATGTGATTTATATGGGGTGTTCAGTATTTTATTATATTTATATTTATTTATTTTTAATTATCTGTGGTACATTTAACTGATGTCTAATAATTTATTATTAGTCGTAACTGTGGGAATTGATATTTCGAGTTTTTGCACTTTTTTTATAA
Source organism: Aulacorthum solani (assembly GCA_008528875.1). Lineage (NCBI taxonomy): Eukaryota > Metazoa > Arthropoda > Insecta > Hemiptera > Aphididae > Aulacorthum > Aulacorthum solani. The sequence goes on along the minus strand of PVMI01000188.1, from coordinate 973 downwards.
CTGCCTAGAGAACATGATTTTTGTATATAATAATCTTAAAATTGAGTTACATTTTGAGTGTTTTTCTACAACTAAAAGTTTGAAGTAGTTTAATGAGTGTTTTTTTTTTTAAGGAAATTGTTTATATTACAATTTACTCCTCGTTAAGTTCATAGTAAATACTTTCATTTTTTACTTGTTTTCCTTAAATTTGTATGTACCTATATTATATAAATTTTTTTTCGTTTTGAAACCAGTTAGGGTAAGAGATAAGCATGTGTAATATATGCATAATAATAAAAAACAAAAATCAAAAATGTGTTTTATTTGTTTACATGTGTTGATTGATGAGTTATTGTGCTCGTTATGGTTTTATACACGACTCAATGAATAATATTATTTTATAATGGAATAGATTTTTTTCTTTTGCCAAACTTCAAATGTTTCATATCTATTAATCCCCTCCAACCATACATGTTATTTATCTGAAGTTAGGTTAGTTAAAAATAACATATAGGATATGGAATTTAAATGACTGATATTTTGTTAGGCAACAATCTACTATTATGAATGTATGGTGCACCTTAAGAGGCTTTTTACACAAGTCCACTTCATTTAACCAATAGTGCTCCAAAAGTATCATGCAAATAGAAATATATAGCGCTAAAATACAAGTGTATCATAGACAGATAAGGAATACTTGTAATGCTACCCAATCAAAGTGTCTCTCTCCTAATACACTCAGAAAATGTCTAGTATAAAAGAGATCTAAATGTATGGGAATATAGGATTTCTGTTTTTAAGTTGTTACTTAATGTTGAAGGTTATAAAAGCTGTATTTCTAAATTTTTTATCTTAAAGATTGCATGTTTTAAAAGTTCCATACGAGGTGAGTAGAAAAATATTCAACAAATAGGTAGTAAATACTACTATAATTTTTTCAGAGTATGTTTTGTTTGGTTATTATAATTTAGATAAAATCAGTTTAAAAATC
>PVMI01000186.1:0-15921 GCA_008528875.1 Aulacorthum solani | reverse complement strand
ATTTTGGCGCCTAACTAAATTTGTTTATTATCAATATTAAATACATGTGATTAGACCCATTGGCCTCTTTTTAAATGGCATATGGTAACTTCACGTCTTATCAAAGTTAGTAATCTAGTTTATTTTATATATCTGTGATTCAGCCATTCAGTTCAGTCAATTAGACCTTCCCTTAATAGGATATTATTTGAGGTTATAAGACGCGATAGATAGATAAGAATTTTTTAAGAATTCTTTTATTTATTATTATTTTTCTTCTATTATCTATGGGTTTTGTGATTGGTGGGGAGGACAGTTCGGCCCTGTGATAAGAATTCGACTAAAGATAAAAGAACTCAACGAACACAAAAAAACAAAAGTCAATAACACATGTAGCATGGGTATTATTCAATAAATAAAAATCTAAATCTTTTTCAGACTAGTAAACGAGTTACAAGTTGTTCATTGTTATTTGTTTTTGTAATTTTGTTGTTGACGCAGTGTATGGTGTACCTGACATAATATTATCTAATATCTATTTTCTCATGTGTTGTTTAGTGGTTTGAAGTTTGAACGTTATTTAGTTTCTGTCGTTATTTTATTTAATTTTAATACTTTTTTATTAATTTCCATTTACCGAATATCAGATAACTATTTAACAATTAAGACTATTATTTTGTTAATATCAAAGCAAAAATGAAAATTCCCAACGAATTGCCTATTATTTATACAACTCCAGTTTTGATTCCCGGTTATATTTTGAAAATTCGATTACCAGTTGAAAAATAGTAAGAATTATACAAAATCATAAATTAATAAACAATCAATAATTAGTCTTATTGTAATTTACTACTTTTAAGATATTCTACGATTATTTATTTATCAAATACTATTTTAATGATTATTTTATTTGACCAAACTTCAATCTTTAGTTTTGTTAAAATAATCAATTATTGTGTTATCCTAGATTATATAATATATATATATATATGTAATCTGTGGAGTTATGGTCCCATATTCCATAAAAATAAAATTTAGACAGAATATCAAGAGTAGATTGGGTCAGCTCTTTATATCTGTAAATTGGACTCAGTGCTGCTAAACATTTATTGATACTTATTATTACTATTACATCTATTTTCAATACGATACAGTTTTAAATCTCGACTGTTGGGCTATTAGGAATATTCATGAACAAACATACAAATTATAATATGTATATAGGTAGAAGGTACCATATTATGTATTATAAATTAATCAAGGATTGTTTATTATCCATGATTTGATTAATCTGTGCTAAATGTAAGGCACTGTAGCTGTAAGAAGGAAAATTACTAAAAAAAACTTCCAGGGCTGGATTAACCATTACTAGATATAGGCAGTTAGTGTCAATTACTTGGAGCACAAAATGTTTTAAAATATAATCGTTGAGTATAATCTTGATCAAAGTATTGTACATATATATTCCCTTTTATTAACCATAATAGCGATTAATTTTGAGGTAGATGACTGTTACAATGATGATAACAGTCAAAGACATTATCTCTAATACATTATTAAAGACTATACTGCAACAAATATTGTTAATTGTCATTTATAAAGAATTGCATTTTCGAAGATTATTTAGTTACTATTGGCGCAAATTACAAGGGTGCTTAGCACCTTAAATTTAAAAGCCAGCATCCCAAATTTCTTGATTATTGTAAATTATTATTAAAAATCTTAGACCCGTACCATTATTATTTTGGGGCAAGATAGATCATCATACATATCAATTATCCACCTAAAAATAGATATGGCCGGATAGGTATTCCTTATTCCTTAATAACGAAACCATTAAAAATAAATATTATGTTGACAAATATATTTCTAATATTTCTAGTATAATTACAGTGCAACTTCCATATAACAAATCTCCAACTAACAAAATATTCTGATAAACTAAATATTTTTAAGAATCAACTGTATTTATTTCTATTTTACAAAGTTCTCTATAGTATATATATTTTTATTTTTGTTGCTCTTGAGACTATGTGATTTTGTAATATAGAAGTTTCACTGTACATATTATATAACTTTAAAAATAAACTTAATTTAATTTGCATAATGCAATTATGGCTGTGAATTTAATGTAGTAAAAATCTTTCAAAATACATTTAAAATTTCTCTCAAAAATTCGCTTCAAAATGCACTTGAGATTTATCCTGAAAAACAAATTTAAAATTCATAACATTAAACATAAAAAAATCTATCAAGCTGTATTATGAAAAAAACTAAATTCTTAATTACTTTTAATAGTTAGAATTTAAACGACCAAAATTAAAAAAAAAATCATGATATTCGAGTAAATTTTTTTTAAAAAATAACATTTTTAAAAAAGTAATAAAGGATGAAAAATTTACCAATAAAGATTAGACTAAAAAATATCTTAATTAAAAAAACGTGAAATAAGATTCTATCTAGGATTCTATATTGAGTTTGTTTGTATCTCATTCAAACTTTGTGTTGAGAAAGTTATGTTGTACAATGAGCTAAAAAGATTGAAAAGCATTTTTCCTACAAATTCACTTCTCTGTACATTATTGATTTAAATTTTAAATGTATTTTATTTTATTAATAGAGTTATAAATTGTAACAGATATAAGGAGTATCAACATATATGAAGTGTATGAGGGGCAAAGCCCCTCATGATTTTCTTTCCTCTAAAATGCCTTAAGCCCCCTAATATTTTTGGGTGATTTGCGTCTATGGTAGTTACCTCAATTTGTGTTCAATTTTCAGAATGCATCTTTCAACTGCCTTAACAAATTTTCTGATGAAAGGGGTTTTTCAGCTCTAAAGCATTAAGAATTATTTACAATTTATTTTCAATTTTATTGAAATACTTTTAATAGGGCATTATATAAGGTAAATAAAGAATACAATATTTCTCAAAATATAAATGTTTTCTGATAATTAAACAAGAATAATAGAAATAATTATAGAATAATTATAAATTATTAAACTTTCAAAAAACACCCACAAATCACAATTGTTTTAATGCTCCATCATACTTAGTCTTATTGTATCAAGTACACCTTTTAACCTGAATATTGTTATTATTAATATTGATAACTTTTATGTAGGTGCCTACCTAAAATTAAATTAATTTTATGTACTCCTAAGTAGTTAGCTTAATCTAGTATGTCATATACAATAATGTAGTGATAGGCAAGCATTGATGTACCTAACTATCTAATAATCTTATATGTGTGCAGCAGTTTTAAAAAAATAATTGCAGATCTGTACTGGTCTGTAAATAGATGTCAATATGACTATAAACAATAAAGGCATCAGAGCACAGATGAAGACATAAAAGTGTTGACTTTAGGTGTATAACTCCTTAATGCGATACTAAAGATTTCTATGATACCTAAAGTGTAAAAATCTGTGAATAAATTATAATAACATAATAAAATGCTCAATAAAAATTTGCACCAAGACGGGCTTTAGATTTATTTGATATGCTTATTGCCTATACTTTACAATCTGTATTTAAGTATACTAGAAACTAGTATATACTGTAGTTTTGATTAATTATTAACAAAGTCTAAGACACTCATCTATCTGAAAAAATAAAGGGGAGATGTATAACATCTGGCCTTTGATCAAAAGATAATTCTATGTTAGAAATCTGCTTGCCAGTAAGACTACATACTTGTACCCAATGTCGGCCTGGCATACCAAAGGCCCACGGATAATTTTTTTTAAGAGGCCTCATAATAAACTGCTTGGCGTGTAAAGAAAAATTTCATACCGACACTGCTTGTACCAATGTAAATATTATCATAAACATTTTTTATTAACAAATTTAACTGAAATACAGACAATTATAGTCTATTATAAAAGTTAAACATTTTGTATTGAATAGTGAAAATAGTTCATTAAGTTTGTCAATCCAGTTTACAACATAAAAATTTAACATTTTAATAAACTAACATTAACTATATATTTTCAGCTCCAATTTATTGAATTATCTTCAAACTAATCTAGATTCCAAATCAATACATATAGGTGTAATACCAAAATCAGACTTTGAAAAGGTACTAAATGTTAATAATTTATTGAAGAATACAAATCACAGTTAGTAGCTAATCAATATTATTTACACATTTTAGGTTGACAATATAATTGGAACAGTCGGTTTGGTTCAAAGTATAATAAAAGCCAATTCTGTTCCTGAAGATTTCGTTTTGGTTACGGAAGGAATATGTCGTTTTAAATTGGATGAAAACATTTCTGAAGATCCATTACAAATTAATAAAGTCATTACAATTGAAAATTTTAAAAACCTCCAAGGTAATTGTTACATAATTCAAATATATATGTTGTAAATCATTAATTAAATATATCATAATTTAGGTGACGAAAAGACAATAAATGAACTTGAAGCTGAGTTTAGTAAAGCGTTGAATGACTTTTTAACATATTCTGAACCAGTGATACCTGCAAGAGATATATTAAAGGCATGAGCAAATAAAATTTAAACTACTTATTAATTTATTTTGTTACCTAATGATTTTATTTTTCTTTTAGAAATTATCTAGTAAAATTCCTTTGCATCAAACTGTAGATTTTTTTTTGAAAAATTTTATAAGATTAACTCCAGCCAATGCCTATGAAATTCTTAGAGCTACAAACTTAAACAATCTATTAAGATTTGTTACAGATTGGTTGAAACGAGAAACAATTAGTATGTAGTATTGAATATTTTTTTTGTTTCTATTATTCTCAGATTTGAAGAGTTTAATATTATGTTGTTTCTGTTAAAGATGAGAACAAATATTCAAATTCTGAAAAAACAGGTTTAATTCCAGTACCTACTATACTTCCAATGGGTATTGGTGGAAATAGAAGTATTTTGCTCAAAAAACCAATTTCACAAGAATTAAAACAACTACAAATGGACATTAAGTCAGTGTAATATACATAATATGTAAAAATATTAAAAATAGTTAATTAATATTTAATTATTTTTACTTTTATAATTCTTCCTTAGAGATTCGGGCATGCCAACATCGATACATAAAGTGATTATGGAGGAATTTAAAAGACTTCATGAAATGAGTACTAACAATCCTGATTATTCTGTATTTATAAATCATATCACTTATGTTGCTAATCTACCATGGAACAAATGTACAAATGAAACTTTAGATCTGGAAAAAGCTAAAAATGTAAATATTTATTGAAATAGGTACAATTTTTTTAATTAAAACTAATTAATTAATATTTTTGTAGGTATTGAAATCAAACCATTATGGCATGGATAAGGTGAAAAATAGAATACTGCAATTCATTGCTGTAAAAATATTGAACCCAGATCGACGAGGACCTATACTTTGTTTTATTGGGCCACCTGGTGTTGGCAAGACTTCTATCGCTAAAGCTATTGCCAGTTCGTTAAATCGAAATTTTAAAAGGTTTAATTATATTACCTAACTTGTACTTCCAAAATTGATATCCATAATAATTGAATGTATTGTACTATTATCAATAACCATAATAATTTATTTTATTTTAGAATATCACTAGGTGGGATAAACCACTATTCAGATATTAAAGGACACAGACGAACATATGTCGGGGCTATGCCTGGTTGTATAATTCAAGCAGTTCATCAAGCAAAAACCAACAATCCTCTTATTTTATTGGATGAAATTGATAAGATGGTAAAAAATAACAATAATATTCGTAAAAACTAATAATTATTATTTATCATTAAATTATAATCCAACGTATTATTCTGATGTGTATACATTTCTTGTTTATTCTTAGTATAAAGGTTCAAGTGGTGATCCTGCTGCAGCATTATTAGAAGTTTTAGATCCTGAACAAAATAGCTCATTTGTTGATTCATATGTTAACTTGCCATTTGATGTCAGTCAAGTGATGTTTATTTCAACAGCTAATAGTGCTGCAGATATACCACTAACATTGCGTGATCGAATGGAGATAATTTATTTGGAAGGATACACACAAGTAAAACGTTAAAAATCAGAAATGGTTAGTATTATTTAATTATAAAAAATATTTTACTAAATTTCCTAGGAAGAAAAAATGCGAATTGCAGAAATTTATTTGATTCCCAAGATACTTAAAGATCATAATATGAATGAATTGCAGATAACTATTTGCAAAAACACTGTAAAAGATATAAGTATGTATTCTTATTTATTATTCTCGACAGTATTGTGTAATAATATGAGTATTTAATTTTGATTAGTTCAAAAATATACTAAAGAATCTGGTGTAAGAGAATTGCAGCGTAAACTTGAAGTTATTTGTCATCATATTGCTGTAGACATGGTTGAGAATGGTGATAAAAAAATTAAAAACTATGTGATTACCCCAGAATTATTGTTGAATATTCTTGATGTAAGAACTCAACAGAAATGATGTTTTTATGAAATTTATAACATAAGATTTAAATTTTTCAGAGTGAATTATATAATTTGAAAAATACATTGGTTGAAGAAAGTTGTAATAAAATAGGTGTTGCCCTTGGAATGACATGGTCCCCAGTCGGTGGGAACGTTCAAATTATTGAAGCAACTAAATTGCATTCAAGTAATGAGAACAATCGGCTAGTCCTAACTGGTCTAGTTGGCCAGTCTTTAAAAGAATCAGTTTTAATAGCACAGCATTGGATACAATCTTTTGCAAAAAAAGTATGTTACTAATTTTTTTTTTTAGTTGACGCAACTAAAAATCATCAGCCTATTATCTCAAAGTATTTTTTATTATTTAGAATGAAGTTAACATACATGATTTCTGTGTTCATGTTCACTTACCAACAGGGGGAATTACAAAAGATGGACCATCTGCTGGGATGCCAATTGTTTGTGCATTAATATCTCTTTTCTGGAAAATACCTTTGAGGCCAATGATTGCAATGACAGGAGAAATATCATTGAATGGATTAGTATTGCCTGTGTGTAATTTATTCAATAATGTATTTCATCAGTAATTTTCTATATATTTTTTTTTTGCTTTTAAAGGTGGGTGGCGTGAAAGAAAAAATCTTAGCTGCATACAACTTAAATATAAGGACAATCATCATACCTGACTATAACATGAAAGATTTTAAAAAAATACCTATCAATATCAGAGTAAGTATACTTAAAAGTTAAAAGTAAAAAAATAAAAATGTGCATGATGTATTTTTAAAATAACCAGAATACAGATTTATCATTGATTCCAAACATATTACCCCAACATAAATGTAACAAACCCTCTCTGTTTTTGAAAAACAGACTCTCTTGACCTCTCTCTTTATTGCTGTTCTTATTATCACATTTTGGAGACTATTTTATCCCATCTTAACATTGGTTGATTGTAAATGGGAGCTGTTGATTTATACTTTCTAACAACATTTTTGACTTTTGTACTTTGTGGTGTTAACAACAGAATTTTTTTAAAAATTACTTCTGAAATATATGAATATAGTTATTTAATATAGATCTTTTTTTCAAATAATTATATTTGCATTAAATACACGTTATTTTCAAAATATTCAACTGTTTTTGTGCTTTTGACTAATTTTCTAATTTTATTTTCTCAAAGCTATATAATTTAATGTGAGGTTTCATATTTATTATTATTTGAATATGATCTATGACAGTGGTTTCCAAACTTGTTTTTCAGCAGTGCCTTGCTTTAAATATCTTGAAAAAAATACATAAAAGCACTTATTCTTATTGATAATCAGTTTGATTCAATCGGTCCAAATCTAAGTACACAATTTTTTTCTTCAAAATTCAATTTGAAATTAACAAAACTTGCATTGAATTATAAATCGTATTTTAACAGTCTTGATGCCCTCGCAAAGTTCTCAGGGTACAGTTTGTGAACTGAAATCTATGATTTCTTGTCATTTATAAACATTCAATTTGTTTTAGGAGGATTTAAATATTATCCCAGTCAAACATGTAGAGGAAGTATTGGATATTGTCATTCCTGGAGGATTGGAAATACTGCAAAATCCATCATTTACAACAACGGAAATATGCAAACTTTAGTCCTAGCGTTAACAAACTATTAATTTTTTTATATTTATATTTTTATTATTTAAAAAAATTCTATGTATTACAGTGGTGTAAGTTGGACTAAAGTTTGATTGTCCGCGGGAATCTTTTGCTCCCTTCACACTAACAACAATTGTTTAATGATATAAATACCACCTATTTACCTGAAATAATTAAATGAATACATTCAAAGATTTAAACAGTGACCTCTTATTTTAGACATTTCTGGGAATGTAGTACAAAATTTTTGAGACCTCTTGTTTACGCCACTGATGTATTATATAAGGGCAATGTATTAGTATTAATAATTTACTAAATTAAAACAATTTAATAGGCGAAATGACAAAAAATATTAAATAAATATCTGGTAGTAATTGTCTATGCTTATATAAAGCATTATTTACTTTTTGGAATTTTAACTAGTATTATGTCATGTCATATTATATTACTATAGTCCAGCTCTTGATAATTGAAAGTTCGAGAGATGGGTGGAGTTCAAATATTGTCAGGAACAGGGGTTGTCAGATTTGTAGTAGTATTTGTTCGTGCAGCTGTTGGCCGCCTCGTGAACTTTCAATTATTTTAGCGGAGCACATTCAATGAGCATTCTTTTTGTGTTAGGTTATTAAAATATACATGTTGTATGGTGGTATATTAAAATACTTACATTTAAAGTAAAAACATTAAACAATTTTAGAAATCACACTAATATGGTCGATAACACTTATCAGCAGTAGTCATATGTAATTATGTGAAACATAATTTGTATCGTCAAAATAAGTGACATCTTATTGAAGATTCCGTTATAAACACTGATTATTAGGATATACAGTCAGCAACAGATTTTGACCAAGAAAAATTCAAATAACACACATTAACTTACCTTATTTTCACAAACTAAGACACCATTCAGTCATACATTGTTCAATGTAAAATCATAAATATTATACCAAAACAATTAAAGACAACGCCATTTTCTATTTACAAAAAAATACATAGAACAGTAGAACAATTGATGATAGAGATATCTTAAAAGATAAACCATGTTTATGTTGGAAAATATTAAACAGGGCAAATATTCAAATATGGTTATTGGCAAAAATTAATGTGTAAAAAAAAACAATATATTATAAAGTATTTTATTTACTTTTCCAAAATTCATGGCAGAAACAATAACAAACTAACAATATTTTAATTATAAAATACATAGTTAATAATTATATCAAAATTTATCTTGCAAATGATTCAAAGGTGGCTGCTTGACATTCAACAAGCAAACAGAATTTTTGCCTTCAGCACCACAGCCGGTAAATAGCACAGCACAAAGTGCAAATGAAGACATGGCTGCCCAATACTTTTCGCACCACCGATTTACTAGGTCTAAATTATTTTTTTTTTTTAGTTGCATGTGTGCCATGCAAAACCGATTAGTTGTGTCTTCCATTGATTTACACACTGATTCTAATACAACTTTGTTGGTCGAATGCTCTTCAATATTTAACTTAGATGTTGACCATATATTATCATATGCTGCCATTAGGTTCTTTTTCAAATGAACTTTACCTGTAAAATATTAAAATTCACGTTAACACAAGGAAAAAAGTTATTTTTTTTATTTAATTATCATCAAATAGAATAAAATGTATACTGATAATTTTGAACAAAGCTTAATTAGAAAAATATAATAGATTCATAAAATGAACAGAAATATAAGGATTACATTTATTTTGTATAGTATAAGAATTAATAAATTTGTCTAATAGCAGAAAACCAAATTATTTATGTAATACTGGAGATTGTTTAAAAAAGTATGACAAATATTCAATACATTTTGTTCTTCTACTTTAAATGAGCAAATCCCAGTTAAAATTACAAACAAATAATTTTTAAAATATGTGTGAATTCACGATAAAAATTATAACAAATTATAAGATCATTTATTAAGTTATGAATATGTAACAATGGGTGTAAAAAAATGGAGCACCTTATTTTAATTCAATAATTTATTGGTAGAAAAATCAGTGATTGCTTTCATTTGTGTCAACTGAAAACCAACAAAAATTAATTAATGCCCTCTTACACAAAAACTTAAAGACTTTGTTTGTAAATTATTCTTTATTGGAATGATTCAAATGAGAACAATTAGATATTAATATTTAAAAAAAATATGCCTGAGTTAGAAAGAAATTTTGAATTAAGTTTTCACACTCGAGATACTATGTTTAAAATTTTAAATCATTTTAAACAAAAAAAATATCATATCATCATAATTTTTTTATCAGTTTTATTAAAATAATAATCACCTTTGGCTGAACTTTCTGAAACACTCTGCAACAATGCTAAGAACTTTTTAAATGTTTCTATATGCTTGACATTTATTTTAATTTTTTTATTAACAAATTCAGCTAATCTCTTTTGACCAATTAAATATGCATCTCCGTAAGTCAGTGCTATAAATAAAATACAATAACATTAAAAGTTTTTATTTAAAAGAATTAATTTTAACATTGAAACATACATTTGCAAAGTTTAAGTTGTACAAGTAACATCGTAGCACGACTGTCTTCAATAGAATCATGTCCATGATTACCACATTGAATATTCATATCCAAAAAATTTTTGGCTAAAAGTTTTAATTTACTTTTAAACCCTTTATTTCCATTTAAATTGAAAATAACACTAGTGTCTATAATGTATGGATGGAATAGCTACAAGATATATATTATCAAAAACTGTTTTTTTAGATGAAACACAATATTGTTTGAACCCAAAATTTTTTTTTATACCTTTAATGCTTCCAAGTCACAATTTAATGATTGTCCAATCAAAATTGAATCTGGAGTTAATATTTTAATTATATCTTCTTGTACATCTGATAAAGTGGTTTTGACATCCTTAAGTTTTGAAGCTGTGATTCCAGAATATACAGTTAAATAATTAGTAATTTTGTTTGTGGGTTTCACCAAAGACTCATATATTACCTAAAAATTAAACATAATACATATATAAAAAATTAAAATAGAAAGACAGCTAAAAGTAGGTTAATATGGTATTTTAGAAATTTATTTTAAGGCAAATACTGTAAAGGTTAATAAAACTTATTCAAAATATGTGTTATTACATATTATATATATATATTATTATTATTATTATTATATTAAGTAATTGATTATAATTGATATTATATTTTCAGTGACCTTTTTCCGTTAGAGGAAACTATACATTCCTATAAAAGTATGTATAATTGAAATGTCTCATAATTAATTGTTAATTTTTAATAACAACTTACCTCTAATTTTTCGTTAACAATGGAAACTCTAGTAAGTTCATTTCTACCAATAGATGTATAACACATTTCACAATCAATTGCATACATTGGACTGTCATCGGTAACGGGCAAGTAATGATTTTTTGTAAAACGGAAGCCATCCATTGTAAACTGCCGTTTATTGGTAGGTAAAGGATAATTGTGAATCATCATTTGGTTTAAAGACATCAATAAACGTGTTCGTGAGCAAATTTCTTTATTTTCTTTATTTTCTTTTTGCGTTGATGTAGATTCTGAGGCTACATCATCGGTTGTTGAAGTTGTAGTGTCAGCATCTATTAAAATATAATTGTTATATTATTTATTGCACTATTTTTTTACTGACAATTTTATTTTTGTTGCCAATAATACATTTACAAAACTTCGAAATAAGTAGCTTAGTATTTACCATAATCAGCACACCAACTTGGTGGAAGCTCAACTTCAATAGGAGGTAAAAATTTATACTTTGAAAATACTGGCAGAGATTTTTTAAAATGTGAAAAATCTTCTTTATTATTTACTTCACACCCATCAATTATTAAAACACAAGTTTGATTTAAGTTGCATTGCATTTCTAAACTCGACCATCTAAAATATTCAGATAAAATTTTTTAAAAATGAATAAGTATTTTCAGTAACCTAATAACTTACTTTGGAACATATTTTCCTGGGCCATAGACAGAATATAAAATTAACTCATTTAGGTCAGAAGGTAATAATGGACTTTCACTGAAACCACTATCATTTAACTGTGACAATTGTCCACGGGCATTTAGTATTATTCGAGGGAAAGTCTGAAAAAATAAGTTTATTCAATTTAATAACGCAATCATTTTGTTTAAGTTAATGATGAAAATGTATTAGGTATAACAATACTAGTGTATTCATATTTAATATGTCTTTAAACTGAATCAGTTACAATAATTTAAAAAATGTTTTGTTTCAAAATATACTTTTGATGATGATTGAAATGTTAACAAATATGAACTATCAAAACTATTTGAAAGTAACAACTATGTAATTGATTCACAAAGATATGTGATATGAATTTTCAATAAATCTAAACATAGAGAGTACACTTGGAGTTTTCAATATATTACAATATTATTATTTATTTATATTATACAGCCCAGCCCTTTAATACATAGATAGAAATAAACCATTTGTATTTACATTTATAAGCAATCATTTGAAAATCCAAAAAAGCTACTATTAATGAATTTCATGAAGAACATTGTTTCAGATAATTTAATTACTAAATTCACAGCAATGTAAATCATTTATTTTGACATATAGAAAGCTATGATGTATAGTATACATTACTATACAATAATATGTTTCTTAATAATTGTTTTAATAGTTCAATAGAGTTGCTAATTAATAATAATTATGAAAGTTATAAATGTACAAAAGCCATTTATTTTGAGGTACTCACTTTCAAAATTTTTTTTTTCTCTTTTAAGTAGAGTTTTAATTTGGAGTACTCTTGTTCGGTCAGTGTTTTCGGACCGTCGGCGAACGGAGGTTGCTTGCAAGTACGTTTATAATCGACGACTGGTTGAGCGTTCGACGACAACGGTGACTTATCGGTCAACTTTCGCTTGCCCATGTTAATTGCTACGAATTAAAAACTAGGAAGTACAAGAATTACCTCTGCTGAGCAGCAGCGATCTGTGATCACCGAAAAGCGAAGACCTAACAGACCACGTGCTGAACAATGTATAATCTGTGTTTTGTGGTATAATTGCACGGGAATAGTAACTGAAGTTTGCTATATAATCATTGATAATAGTACTTAAGTCCCTAATACCCGTGACTGTTTATTCCTAATCCAAAGACCGAGAGACCGCGGCGGTCGCACTCCCGCAGTCCGGCGAATTAGTCGTCACTAAAAATCAAAATTACACATAAACTCGTGTGTCGCGACGTAAATATTGTTGTTGTCAAAGGATAATGAATGATAATGACATCGTGAGGTTGTGATAAGAACACGACGATCAATCAGTATGGCCACTGCCAAAATTCTAAAAAATCCTTCTGGGCCTTTAATGCAAGACAGCTGCAACTTCAGCTGTTTTCAATGTTTTGTTTGACGACAAATCGTTATTGTATCAGTAATTGTTATGTTTCCCATTTCTACTTTCTAATTTTCCAGTTGTCAGTCATCCACTATCCAAAGGCCCAGTCGTGTTCCAGCCTTCCAGGCTAGCTCGGCAGCCGGCGCTACCTCTTTCCCAACTGACGTAGTAACGCGTCTCACCCCGTTGAAATCTAATCCTCTCACCGCGGCCGCCGTCCCCTCGCCCACTCGTTCGCCGAACGCAGCAGTGCGGCACCCACAGCGCGGCCGGCTATCAAAGTATCGAACCGTTTCACTCGTCCCGTCGACGGCTCGCTCTCGCGGTGTTATAGTAGAAGAGTGCACTGTGCTGGTGCTGAGGACTGGAAGTCTGAAACTCCGAACTCGCCAGGCGCCAGTGTTGAGTGTACAACACACCACTCGCGTTTTAGCCCGTCGTGCCTCGTCCCGAGACCCAAAATTCTCCTCCGACGACACCCTCAGCATGCGACCGTTGACGTCGCCGTTCAACAGCGCCCAGTCCGCGAACGCCTGACGTAGAAATCCAAGTTCCAACTTGACGCCAAGGCGGGCCACTGCGGACGGACACACTCCCTTTTGCCCGGGCGGCGTGCTCCCTCACCCCCGAACGGCCGGCGGTACACCGTCGAACGAGTAGTGAGTTTGGAAACGGTTTTTGGCCCTACCACCCCAGTACCCCACCAGAGCATGTGGCCCGTAGACCATGACTTCGTCGTTATTATTATTACTATTATTATTATTATTATTATCAGTTAGAGTGCGTGCGCGCGTGAACGCAGCCGAACACAATAGCAAATTGGCGGAATTTCTTCGATACGAACCACCTCCTTAGTTTGTTATTATTATTTTCCCTCGTCAAATAGTTTTTGTCACATTTTTACCTTGCTGATCGATTTTTGACACGTTTTTCAAACAGGGTTTTTTTTTTACGACGTGTTGTGTTATCAACGAGGTCGCTACCAAGTAAAATACACTCGGCACTGTCGTCGTATCTGCTGAGTGATTGTAGATAGTGCACGCATTTTCGATTGATCCTGCTAATTGCAAATTGCAATGTGCATTACTTGCAAATCGTGAGTTGTGACGTTTCTCCGTTCGACAGAATTGGTAGGTATTTTTTTACGGTTGCAGGACTATTGATTGTTATTATTAAAGATCTCGTTGTCGGTCCAATGGTGCTACAGTGATTTTATGTTCTTTACACTCCACCAACTACCTGCTGCATTTTTGTGTTTAAGTAGAAGACGTTTTCCGTTGTTTTGATTTTACCGTAACATGTGTACCTAGGTCAAATTTAATTTACTTACTGTTGGTCTACAATTATTAAAACATTTTTTATTTCTACCCAAAGATGTTAGTTCGTATATTTTACTATCTAATCGGCTGTAACACAACTGAAATACAACAATCTATAGATTTTTAACCTAGGTATTTAATGTTAACACAATATATAGCTATAAAATATAAGTTCTATGTTTTATCAGCTATACAATTCTATTGAGTATTTTGAGTAATCATAAATTATTGCAAAATTAAATTTTAATAAACAATAATTTATAATTCATTAGTTGCATATTTAATTTAATCGAAAAGTTGGTTGCTCCAAATTTGATTCTATTGCTTCATTTATTGTTACAATACATCTATTGACATAATTAAAAATCATAACTCAAATAAGTTTAAATACCAAAATTAAACAATTCAAATTTAGTACACCTCATATAAAAACTGTTACAATAAATAGGCAAATATATGGTACTGCTGTTGTAGTAATGTTATAGTTATAATATGTGACATATAACACTATATATCACATGATGCAACAAATGTTTTAGCAAATCAGTACTTGTCTATTCATACGTCCATAAAATTTTGTAATGAAAATCATTTAACTAAATACTTTTATCTAATAATTTATATAGGTACATAATGAGAAACCGAAGTAGATTTACAAGTCAATCTGATCAATCAGATGATCAAATTTTTACACCGGTTGTCCACACCAGGTAAAATATACCTTATTGATTATTGTATTATCTATCCTTAGAAATATATAATATAACTGAGTTATATTTGTTGATGCTTGTAATTTTAAGGTCTAAATTTTCATCTATGCATCATACACGTGGAAGTAGTGATCGCCATGAAGGAGATGATTCAAACAACATTGGTAAAATATTAGTATAATTCAATATTGAAACCTTATTTAATAATATTATTGAATTTTATGAATATAGAAGGAACTAGAAGAAGTACCAGGAAACGAAAGTTAAAATATGAAAATTATAGTGACACTTGGATTGTTGGTTCTCAAGCACTTAAAGGTTATCCGAATATGGTAAATGAAGAAGGAGATGGTAAATTTTATTTTATTTTCACAATTTTTGCTCATTACAATACTCAAGTATACCTAATAATTATAATATGTATTTAGTTGAACGTAGAATTACCAGAAATTATAGATT
>PVMI01000172.1:0-12034 GCA_008528875.1 Aulacorthum solani | reverse complement strand
TTTATGATTAATTTAATATTATTTGATCTGTACATTACATTTATAAATTATGGCATTTAAAAAGTACAAATTTACAGCTTAAAACTTTTAAATTAGATTAATAATAAGGAAATAGACATATTTTGAGCTTCATTTTTTTTTTCGTAAATGTCAGTTGGGTGCACTACCGCACTAGACTGTAAACGTTAAGTAGTTTTATTTGCACTATACAGATAATATTGAATATTTAATTTTTTTAACTTCCATTTCCATACATTGACATGTTTATTTTGTAAACTCGAAATATAATATACTACAATAATTTATTAAGATGAATTTAGAAAAATAATTTATTTTTATTGCAATTTGTATGACTGTATTGGTTATAAGTTATAAAAATATAATAATATGTCGGTGCCATTGTTTATTGTATTTTTAAATTAATAATATTTGTACAAATTTTATTATTTCTGCATCTATATGCATTAGAAATAATGTGCTATTGTTTATTGTGTAAATTGGAGTAATTCAATGTTATATCGTACTGATATTATTTCATATTTTTGATTGTCATTAAAAACTTCATTGAAAAGCAAGAAGTGCAATGGTGTGCATGAGTATAATACAATGTATTTTGATTTGGTCAAAACATTATAAAATTATTTAACCTGAATTTATATCATTATAAAAAATGTAATATTCAAATTTAAATGTTCATCATAAAAATTGTACCTACGCATTATAGGTACAAATATTATTATACGAAGTTAATTATAAAACTATTGCATTTTATTAGTTAAGTAGAAATGTAGAATACAACTTAATGATTTAAAAATTGATTTTTACTATTATACAATACCTAGGTACTTGTCGTAATTTTTCATTTATCTACATCCTATTTGTTGAATTTGGATTTTTTTCTTTACATTTTTGCTTTAAAACCGCTTGCTTTTCGATGATACTCGTCGTTGCGAGTTTGCGTGACTTGCAGCACGATTGATAATAATATGATGTCAGCTAACTTTCACCTTTTTACTATTATACGCTAAATGACGGCATAACGCGTATATAGACAAACGAGGTATTATATTTTAACTGCATACAAATTATATACATTTATAATATTAAGACATATTATGAACTGTCGAGAATATATAAATTCAGTTTCCTGAGTTTGAACAAAGTTTATTGTCTTTTGAAGGTGGCACAATTATTATATTGATTTAGATAAACTGAATATTAAACGTGAATAATAAAAAGCAATATCCGTATAATATGTACCTATTATAAGTAAGTACCACTCATAGGATTATTTTTTCTATCAATTCAAAAATAATTTGATTCAAATATTAAGTTAACATTTTTTGTAAATAATTTATCTTACTATATACACGAACTTCACATATCTAGACACCTAATACATTTGTTTTAAACTTTCAACAATTACGTTAGAATGAAAGAGACTAGGATACAACTAGAATAATACTTAAGCCGTTATTTTAAAATTTTAATCAAAACACGCACACAATTATTTATTTATTAGGTATCAAAAAATGTTTGATACAATTTAATATAATAGTAAAATATGTTCTAACAGTGTTAAAAAAACATTGAAATAATAACTGATAACCTTGAAATGCTTAAATCGCCTTCTGATTGTTTCGTGCAATTTTTATGAGATATAAAACTATTATTTGCATAGTGAAGGTCGTTTTAGCAGTGCACCGATTGCATTGCAATAATATTAAATTAAAATATAATTTGAATACATTCTTCGTCTGTGATTTAAACTCAGTTTTTAATCAAAATAGTATTTAATTATCGTAAATTAGTAATTTAGTTATTGTTTTTTAAATATTATATGTAATATGTATTAAAGTTTGATAATTGTTTAATATATTGTATTGCATTTTAGTTTAAAAACGAACAAAAGTTTTAAGACATACTGTGCAGTATTTCAAATCTATTATATTTCTTATATTTTTAACGCTATATAATGATGTGATAAACTACAACAGCGATAACTAACTATACATTATAGTTATAATTATTGTTTACTTAGTGTTGTTTAGTTTGTTCATCCATTTCCCTGAAAAATAGTTTTAGGTTTATTACATCAATAAAATTTATACTGTGTCAACTGTGGATTATTCGATTGTTAGTAAATTATGTAAAATTAATTTGAAAAATAATATACATATTTTTAAGAACTGCATGAAATAATACCTATACGGCTATATCTCTATATAGTTGTTAATTAATTTTATTTTAGATATTGTTAGGGTGAAATAAATCTTTAGTTTTTTGTTTAAAATATTATTGAAATATCTAAACAATACTTAATAAAATATTTTAAACCATTTGTAATAATAAATATAAGATTTTAGTTTAATAATAATAATAGATACCGGGTACATTGGGTATACATTTGTAAGAAATATGTACCGCAGTAAGTTATAAAAGTGTTATTTGATAGTGTTATTTTACCCTATANNTATACTTTGAAAATATTGGTGTATTAAATGCAAAACGTTTGTTCTTAGATCAATGATACTTGATTTCAATCCAAAAACTATGGTATCGCGCATTTTTGCATTGTTACATAACTATTCATATTGTTACTATATTATAATATAATGCCAAAAATACAAAATATGCAAGCAACTGTTTTAATTTTAGTTTTTGTATTTGTCTTAATATGGCCATTATTAAGTTTTTCGATAAAAACAACATTTACATGATTTTGAGTTCAATGTATTTTGAAAACTTATTGGAAAAATTCTTTTTAGTAATATTAGTATTGCAATAATTTCATATATCGATTATTTTTCAACATTTTATGATAAATATAAATGCTTAATAGTTCTCAGTTAAAAAATATTTTACCACCTATTGTATTTAATTGTAATTTATAATAAGTCTTTATGTCGGTATATGACAATATTAGTTATTTTCCGAAAGCATTTCCTAATCATTTTCTCATCACACTTTTCTGGAGCCATCGGAACTAAATGGAGATAACAGGTAGTGATGGATAATTTCACGGTATTTAAAAGTAAGAGAATATTCCCTGGGATTATATCCGGAATTTTTACTATACATTTCAAAATTCTAGTGGGTAAGTAAAAATTATATTATTTCCAATCCAAACACAAACAAAACATAATTATCCTTAGTTTATGATTAGTATTATGATGGTATCTAATTTTCTCAATGAAAATTGAAAAAATATGTTTTTATATTCTATATCTTTTTTATAAGGTACTATATCTTCTACACAAAAGTTGCTAGGTATTGAAGAAAATATATCTGTTAAAACATTTACCTTAGTTTTTTAGAAGAAACATTAAAAAATGTTTATATATTGCAGATGGATTTTCAATATACTCTGTGATATTTCATTTTATTGGCAATCTGCTATAATTATATTAATAAGTCTTGTCTCATAGCCATGTGATTTCGATTAACATTGTTAAAGTTCGTATATGCAACATCAGCATGAAGTTCTATCACAGCTTTTTTGTTTTAATTCGTGTTCATAATATATGATTTATAATTTATAAACTTGAATATAACTTACATAAAAAAGGTTTACCTATCTATATTTTATAACCTACAAATAATATAACTATTATTGATGATAGCGGCCTTGGCCAAATGTGTTATGTCAGAAAAAAATTGTGGCCAGACGCATAATAATTTTGCACCCAAATTACGTGTTTGCGTTTTGAGGTACAATGCCCAAATGTGTTATTGCCAATTAATGGAACTGGGGAAGAGTCTGATAATGTGTGTAATAATAGTGTGCTATCAAGATATTTGTAACTGATCCGATCACAGGGAGGGTTGATGATTAAATGACAAAACGGAGAAATTATAGAGAGATTTTTAATAAATATATGGAAGATACGTTATTGTACCGGTATCTGTGACAAACTGACAACAAAATATGTACAAAAATAGGTACCTACCTTTAAAAAAACCTTACAATTATTTGTATGTTGCTAATAAGACCTGATAAATTATTATAAATTCTATAATTCAGATATTTTTAAGTATTTAACAAAAAATATTAATAATTATTTAGTGCTGAGTACAAGCCTAATTATCCTCTAGTATAATACAATATATCGGTACTGAGCATTTTAAAAAATGTTTTGTTTATTGTACGAACAAAGAGACCCACTGTGGCATACAAAACATCACACTAAACGGTTGTTGAATAATATGGTAAAAAATATTGCGTTTCCCCCGCAGGGAAAAATACTAGGCATTCCCGTGATTCGATGAACACCCTGTGTTTAGAGAGACAAAGAACTCGTATGTGTGTGTGCGTTAGCAACCCCTCCGCATATTGGTCTCGCGCTGCCGCTGCCGTTGCCACCGCCGCCGCCGTCACTACCACCGCCTGTCACAAAGGCCTATTCCCTGATCGTATACTGCCTGTCCTGTAGTATATGCACTCGCGTGCGCGCGCGCCAAAGAGAGGAGAGGGTGACGGTGAGGGAACTCCCGATTGTGCTTGTATGCGTTCGCAAATTATGACGACATTTACGGCCCTCCGACCAATCCGCGAGCGCCCCACGCGTACGTTTAGCTCATTGTTCCGCAGATGTGTGTAGGACAAAAGCCTCTTGGTGCAACGGGCGCCCTGGTGCTCATATACGATTCTCGACCCGATTTTGTACGGTTTTCCTGAACTATAACGTTTTCATGAAACAAAATTAATCCGGATCGTGAATTATATTATTACGAATTAGTATGATCTTGCACGACTTTGCTGTGGACACGTTGATCTGCAGCAATGTTAGATAAAATGTATGAAAGTTACACACGAAGTTTCGCCTACTGTTAATATATTATAATGTTTTTATATTTTAGTAATTACTCTCAAAATAATTTAATTTAATTCTGTAACCGTATTAATATAATAAGACTGTATGTAGGTATATGCTGATAGTCGATATACTTACAATTTTATAAATTATACAATATGGAAATAATCATTACATCAACGATTTTGTTAGATATAAAAAATAACGATTCCCTAAGCATACTCGATTCCATTTTTTTTTCAATAATGCAGTATGCAGTTATTCAGAATCTTATTTTTGGAATTTTTAAATATAGTTAAAGACCATATATTCTGGCACTTGACATTGTTTGCAATACTTAAGGGATGTCTTACCAATAATCAAACTTCTTTTTCTCAAATAATTTTTTTGGGATAATTTTTTTGAAAAAAATCATGCCATATCAAAAGCAAAATTTGAAGGAGTCACTTTTGGGCTATTTAACTTAATGTACCAAGGACAATAGGTCAATTATAATGACTTGGAAAATATAAAGGCTGTGGTTTTTAAAAAAAATCGTAGTTATTAATATTATTCTAAAGAAAATTATAATTTGTAAAAATTTTCCAATCATAATCAATGCTTGATACAATTCATGTATTTTATATTCGTGTGAAACCATTTTTAACTACTATTATCCTCATTATAAATATTTTAATAACTGTGAAACTACTATTTCGAATTTTAAATTTGAAACACAAACATTTAAAAAAAAATATTCATTAAATAATTGACTATAAAAAAGGAGAGTTCTCGTTTGAAAAACAGAAGTTTGTTCTACTGCTTGAGTAATAAAACAAATCTTAAGTAATTTAAAAATACTGAAATTCAGAATTTGAATAAATTCATTGTTAAATGAAAAATAGGGGCATGCATGCTTGGTGGATCACCCTTTGTATCTAATATATAATTTATAAATATAATTGCACTCAAAAATAAAAATGAACTTATTGGTATAATTTTTTATTTTAAGTTACCATTATTTTAAAGTATATAATTTAAACTTATTTCATTTTACATTAACTTAACTTATTTTGTTTTCAAATGCAATTCACCTTTTAAATAATAGTGATTAAATTCGTGTCACTTAAATTTCTGAGATAGCCAATTTTAACAGTGCTACTTTGTGTAATTGTGTGTATAATTAATATATTTTAAAACTTTAGTTATCAATAACGTATTCAAATATCCATATAGCTATGTAAATAGCATATGTAAATCTTAAATATTATAGATTGTATAAAAGCTAGTTGAGGTATGTGTGGAGACGTTTATGTAGTTGGCACTTGGTATGCAGAAAACAAACATAGTAAGCACTACGTATATCCGCAAGCATATCAATTGTATTATATTTGAATGTAAAATTACATTTAAAAATATATATATAACTAGAGACCCTAGGGGTTATTATTTTTTTGTTATTATATCATTCTAGGTAAATCCTAAAAAAGGATATATAAAAAAAGGAACAATAGAAACATACAATGAGTTTCTCTCATCTTGACGTATATAGTGGTTGAGCGAGGAAGTGCAATTTGCTCTCGTTATTGAGAGACTTGCTGTGCGGTTGATGGGTGAGGAAATGGTACTAAATCAGACGGGTATTGTTGTGCAAACTGCAATTAACGCATTGACTCGGCCTTCAATTGTAATTCACAAAGGTTTAAAAAAATTCTTTTTTTTTTTTACTTTAGTTGTACTTAAAATGTACATATTATAATATTCTGTTCTAAACAATTTTCAATAATATATTCCTTACAAACCTATGGCACCAGTAAAATATAATATTATTGTTCCCTATTTTTTTAGAAAGGTGAAGAAATTTGTCAACTGAGATAGCATTGCGAATATATTTATTATATGCTTAATATTAAACAATAATTGGTTCCAACTGCTACAATTATGCACGGGTACTAATGTATATATAAATTATTGAAAACGAATAAAAATTGTGGTAAGAAAGAAAAGTGTGCAATGTTTCACCTTCGCATGCGTATAAATAATTATTATTACTTATACATTAGTAATTTTATAACGAATAGGTACCACCTTCCTATATTATATACCTGTAGATTGTGGGCGCCATCTGGTCATAATGATAAATCGACCAGCCAATATCGTAGGTAGGTAGGTAGTGTATTTATTCTACCCATGGGATTTATTAAAAATGTTATTTTTTAATTTGGTCATGGTCAAAATTAACGTACTTCAATTACAATATTTGTGAACAAATGCAATTTTTAAGTGAAATGTTCATATATGAAAACAAAATCCAGTAGTAATATTATCAATATAGTACCTACATTGTCTTTTTGCGCTATAAGAATAAATATACTTACCTGTCTATTTGAAGATAAATAATATTATTATGATGTAGTTACCTATATGAATTATGTTCGCATAAAAGTATTTTCTCTCAAAATATATTCATTTAAAAAAAAATATTAGTGAAAAGAAGTACCTATAAAAAACAGCCAATATCTTTAATCATAGGCTATTATTTTCCTTTTCCTTGTCTTGATGTCGAAAACCCGCTGTGAGGGTCGGAAATGAAACGGATTGACAGATAATGTGTTGGGGGGGATTCGATGAATGTGATAAGGTTTACTCTTCGGGTTATTTTTATTTTTTTTCAAATTGTTACCAGGCGCCGATCACAACTTTATGTCTGCATTAGAAAATGTCGTCGAAATCGGAAGTTTGTAACCGGAAGAGAAGAGGGAAACCACAGGGAAAGAAACATACAACTAATAATATATACATAGTTAACCAGTGTATCTACTATCTATGAAATCGTTATAGCGATTTATGATTTGTTTCAACGCACAAAAAATAAGTAATATTTGTATTAAACGATTTTAAACATCGTTTGATGATATTTCAATTTTAAGTATTTTGGAGCTTATAATATTGATTATTGTTTAATTTTAATGATCTACACATTTTAACCTTTTTGTCTGGTTTTTAAGTGTACCAGCCATTCTTTAGTCATTATAATTAATATTTGTTTGCTAAATAAATGCTCGATGACTTATGAATCGTAATTAACATTTTTTTTTGATAATATAATATAGAACATTTCAAATTTAGTATAAACTGTTTAAAACAAAACAAAAAAAGTTTAAAAACTAATACCGTTTACCGCTGTGAAGCTTTTTCTTTATTTATGTGTGTGGTGGATATATGTTTATTTTAATGAGATATTAATTATTTCCAACGGTTGTCTTCGCCTGAAAGAATTACGTATTTTTACCACCCCTCCATTCGTTGTCATTTTGTTTACAAACCGTAATAAATTTTCAGCCTTATCTGTCGTGCCTGCCACGCTTTTATTTTGTTTGTGTTTTTAGGTTTTTCCGACCAAGGTTTTTATCTTTATTTACAGTGACACTAGATTGAGAGAAAAAGTAATTAGCCTTTCTCTCACCCAACCCCTCTTTTGTATTATTTCAATTTTTTTTGTTGTCGTACCATATACTTTTGCTGTTAGTCTTGTCGTTATTTTAGATTTACCTACCTTTTTATACATGACAGAATGCATTCGATTGAATTACTTATAGATTGCCAAATTTTGAATTTCTGGACTGAGCGATTTTCAATAAAACGGCAATTACATACACCTGTCTCCAGTGATTTGGCACTTTTCCAACATGTCTATGAAAGTTTACTTCTGAAAACTGACTTGAAAAGGGAACTGTTAGTTGTATTCGAATCATATACTGAATATTGATAGTGTACAGAAGTAGTATTTTAGTTTTAAATAAACCATGTATATTATTTACTATATTGGTTGTATAAAAATTCTATATAATATACATTTTATTTATTATAAATGCTTTATGTCATATATGTCACACAATATTTAGAAATATGTATAATATGACTTATTTGATGAACAAAAATACTTTTGAAGTTATAGAAGTTGTGTGCGTTGAAAACTTATTGAGTTAATTAAAGTATAGTGTCGCTTTGAATTGTTCGACATAAAAAATTATATTTAGAAGTTAGAAAAGTAAAAAAAGTTCATTGCTTATTTTTATTTCATTTTATATTTTTAAATTTGAGTCTTGTTTAATTCAAAAAATAAAGGTATACATTATTAATATAACCAAAAAATGTGAATATATTTTAGTTTATAATTTTATAGAGAGAATTCTTTATATAATACTGTATATTTCAAAAGAACCTTTTAATTTTAATCTCTATAATGTATTGTTGTATAATCAAACTTTTTTATTACTTAGAAGTAAAAACTATCGTTTCACAATATTTTCGAAACAAAATGTTCAATGTCTAATTAATACAAATGTTAATATATTCAGAGATCATATTATTATTAATAGAATAATATTAGAAAGTCGGAGTTACAATATTATTCCAGTACTTTTTAGATTCTAAGTGGAGCTGTGAATGTATTGATTTTACGATGAAGTATGTAGGTAGAATTTAAGATTTTTTTATGTTTGAAGACATTATTTTGATATCAAGTTAGGTTTTTGGTAGAAAATTGAATCTTGTTTGTTGAATTTTGTCAAAAGTAGAAATGTCTCAGTACTTTTAAAAATAATTCGGGGAAAAAAATTACCAACATTTATAAAAATGTAAATATTATTACTAAAATAATATAAGCATATTTATGACTATTAAATGTTTTATAATGTCTAAGTCAACTAAAAGTTAAGTTTAGTTTTTAGATTATTTATCTAAGTTCTAAACTGTTCAGTATAAAATCTATATAATGATTTTCATTGTATTAATATTATTCATATAACTATTAAGTTTACATTTAGTATTTTGTTCGGTTAATAAATAACTTGAATAGTTCTACAAAACTTGGTAACTTGCCTAACTGATAATTATAACATGATAATCCTTAAACCATTTTTTGATGTGTTGCCAATACAATTTAGTGTGTTGGCTTTATCGCGTGTATAGAAAAATCGTATTTGCTATTTTGATTCTTCTGATTATATATTTTTGCACACATTTGATGTTTTTAGAAATAATATGTTATTATGTTATTTATTTAATACTTACCCGATTATAAATTTTATTAGTTATTATATAGGAGCTCAAACTTTTTATAGTTACTTTAATATAATGGTATGATTGTCGATCCGTTTACCTATTTTAGTTTTATAATTTGCCATAACTGCACCTCTTCATTTGATTACTATAGGTATGTATCGTCTAAACCACAACCTACTAAATGTAACTTTTGGTTTGTTTTGTTTTTTTCCCCGTTTGTTAACATCGAAAAGGTGTTTCTCTATAGCGGTATTGTCTGCGTATTAAATTCGCACCTCCAAACGCGAACCTAAACAATACGAAACAATTCGCTGTGTCCAGGAAACGGGTACCTGTGATTAAGTTTGAAACCCGCCCACTATGATATACATTTTTCGATGCCCCTATTCTACCATGAAGGTACAATGTGTGTGTACGTAGGTACATATTACGCACTTTATTCATGTGGGCATAAAGGAAACGATACGGGTCACGGGAGCTCTCCGCGAAATGTTAAGACTGCATATATATTATTATAAGCGTAAGATGGGCGTGGGTGATTTATTCTACGGCTCGGAGTGTTTTACTTTTGGGTAGGCAAAACTATACTTCTGTTCCCGACGAAAAAAAAAACATCAATAATTTTTGATTCTGAGCAGAGCTATATGAATGTATTGGTTTTACAATGACTTGGATTTTTTCTTACCCACTTAAATTATTATTTTATTTTTACAGCGAGTAACGATATTTTTAAAATATTATTTAGACTTATTTTTAGCTATTTATTGGCATTTTCAATTACAGAATTTTATTTTATAAATGTTGGCTCAAAAAGCTCAGTAAAAAAACTTCAACATTTGTAAATCAAGATTTCTTATAAATTTTACTTAAAGCTTTTTCAGAAAATCAAAAATACACATCTCAATTTTTTATAAACTTTTTAATTTCACATACTGACAAAATTTGTCAAAATTACGAAAATGAACAGATTATTTGGTAGTTAAAACTGATAACATTTTCAATAGGTACTAACAGTTAATAACAGCTATTAATATTACCTATAGAAATATTAAAATGTTTGTATTAAAAATAATAATAGCCCTTAAAACTGGTTTTACATTAATATAAAATAGGATTGGATCTAGTATTTATTATACTTTGGCCATTTTTACAAATTATTAATATCGATTGATTAATATAAATAACTACAATTTTTAAATCACCATAGCCCTTATATGTTATTAACTCATTACTATGTACCTTTTTTCCTTAGAACACAAAGTTAAATAACTAAAAAACTATTCTTAAACTACTACTTGTAAATATAAAATTGAAATACAAATTTGAATATATTTTAAATGTCATTTGGAAAAATATAACTTTTCACTCTTTATAGACATCAGTTTAATTTTAAACATGATGAAACAACCTAGATGGGATTACCCTAAATATTTTTATACTTATCACCTACACTGTTTTGTACTAAAATAATTATTTCAGATAACATACATTTTCGAAAATAACTAAAATTGTTTAAATAACAACAATTTGTAGTCAGATTTGAACATTCCAGTGGAACTTAGAAATAAATAATCCCGATTTTTAAATTATTTCAAAGAAACTATTCAATGTCCTGATCGGCAGGGCTCATAACTAAATATCGGGTCTTAGGCCTCTGGGTAATACGAAATTGGTTCCCAGATCAAATAAAGTGTACGAATGGGTTCACGTTTGTACAATTCCCTAACTCATAAGTAATAATACTTTATTAAGTTTTACGATGTCTGGGAAAGTTTGTTAAGTATTTAGGTGTAATACCTATTATATCTAATATATTATAGGTTGGTTATGTTTGTGTCTCGTCAGTCTTATTGTGGAAAAATATATCCTAGTCACATGCATGTATATTGTATATTTATTGTAATATAAAATTGTGAGTTAAAATGGAAGTGATATGTTAAGTGAATTAAAAAAAAAAAATTTTAATATTACTATGGTAAGTAACATTAAAAACTATCATCAACAATATATTAATAACACATTTGAGAGGTAAGTGTTAAACAATAAGTTCAAATGAAAAGTCAATATTCCTAGTTGTATCATTATGGAATCTCACCAATTGGCAATTCGTATATTATAATATGTAGAAACAAGCCTGGAACCAACTGGTATGCTACCTGTAGATAGCCCGGGAA
>PVMI01000160.1:4275-15600 GCA_008528875.1 Aulacorthum solani | reverse complement strand
CCTAAGTTTCAATAGGAATCTAGGGTTAGAAAAATCAATGTCAAATAGCTTAATATAGAAGTATGAGACACCTTGTACCTACCTACCTATTTACTTACGAACAAACAGATAAATAATAAATATTTTCTTATTACTCTTCTTATACTTTAATTAAATAATATGTCCCTACATAATCGTATATTTTTTTAGATGTCCATTGAAATGCTTAGGCATACACAGGCCACCCGTGTCAACAGTAGTTCAAACGGAGAAAGGCTTCCAGTTGTCCGGGTCAGGTTTGCGCATCATCAACTTCATGCAGGCGCACATGAACTTCACCGGTATCGTGACCATGGCTTACGGAAATTCTGGGGTTCATTTCATCCCCGATGCGGCGGCCACACCGGACAACGACAGTTCGCCGGTCGGTATAAAGGTGAAAAACAGAAAGGTGGACTTGGCATTCGGCCGGTTCACGAGGATTTTCGATAGCGAGTCCGACGTGGAGTTCATCAAGGAAGACCAGATGGAATGCTTCACGTGGGGCTTGCCCAGCGGCATCGGTCACGACCCGACGCTGTGGGTCAACTACGTAGCCGAATTCTCACTAGTCATCTGGATATTGATCATACTGAGCATAATATTGGCGTTCGGCGTTATCGTCGCACTCTCGCACATCACGTCCGCACTGCAATGGCCGGAGGTCGCGGTCCCGTGGAGTCCTCTGTTCATTCTGTTCTACACGTATGGCACGTTCATCAGCGCTCCAATCAAGGTCACGCCAAAATCGTGTGCATTGCAAATGTTTCTGTCCAACTGGCTGCTGTACAGCCTAGTGGTGACGAGCGCGTACCAGGCGTATTTGGGCAGTCTGATCACCATACCGCAAACGATTCCCGAAATCAACGACCAGCACACGCTGCTGAAGACCAATTTGAACTTGGTAGGCAGACAAGACATGTACTATCTGATCAACTCGTCGGCGGGCTCCAGCAACGATTTCAAAGAATTGGTTGACCGCTATCAGATATTGCCACCCGAAGACTTCGGTCACTTCGTACAGAGGATACTGTTGAAGAGAGACACGGCCATCCTGGCGTCCAAACGCGAACTGATATTTTACGCGCAAAGGTACAAGACGATTTTCAACGACTCGAGACACCTACACGTATTGCCCAAGTGCGTGGTTGAATCGTACTCGTCGACATTTATGCTTCGAAAGGGATCACCGTTTCTGCATAGAATTAGCACCATTATGTCTCAACTCTCGGAGACGGGCATTATGCAGCAATGGGATCGTGCGAACCTCAGAGAAGAGCTGGTACACGGTATTGTGTTTACCGAGGACACGATTCTCTCCATGTCACAATTTTACGGGGCGTTTGTGGTTTTGTTTTTTGGACTGTTTTTGGGCTTATGTGCATTTATTGGCGAAATAATTGTATACCTTATAAATACATTTTGTCTGAGACATACGAAGCAAATTGTGTTTCTAAACTGACTACAAGACATAAAAAAACTAGATATTTGATTTACATATTTTAATAACAACATACTTCGAATAAATAATACAAAATTAGCTGTACTCTAGCTGTATAATTTGTTAATTTAATTAATGAACATTTTGTATTAGATTCTGCTGACAAATAAATTGCAAGCTAACAACAATCCTATGATTAAAACAAAAATGTATTCAATTAGAGAACGTCACATTATGTTAATGCATTAACATCCACATGAGATCGTAAGCTCTCCGAAGCATAAGCTAAAAGTGTTTGTGCAGCTTGCTGTGTTGCTAAATAATCGCGAGTTTCACTGATCCAATCAGATGCTATGATTTTAGCACCTCCCTTCAATAAATGCATGTACTGCAAGGCCCGATAATAATTGTCTCGTTCTACCCAATACCTAAAGAAAAAATATGGTTAAATTACAAGATGTTATTAAATAATATGTAAAATTACCTGGCTCGTTGAAGAATATCAATATTATTTAATTCATTAACATTAATAGGTTCATTGTTTAATTCTTCTTCAGTAATTGGTACAGACGATTTAAAGGTGAACATTGTAAACACAAATGATGTTACCAATTCAAATAATTTTACATTAGTATCTGGGACTAAAGCCATGTGAAAAGCCTTATCTTCAACATTAAGAAATCTGTCTTTTAATGTTTCTTCTGTATAAACACCTCGAGTTAACACTCGTTCAGGTATTGTATCCAACAGTTCTTTTATTATTACATGGTTTTCTAAATTAAAATAGTAAATTTCAGCATAGCTTTATATTTTGTGTTAAAATATTCATACATACCACCTCCTGATTTTTTAATATTATTTACAAGTTCCTGTAAAGGTATTAATTCATGTTTTGAATCATTTTGATCAGTATCAATTGCAGCAAACAAAGACTGACAAGCTGTCCATAAATAAAATGACTCATTAAGTTTATCTCGTCTTTTTGAATGCTCTGAAACAATAAACAAAAATAAACATTTAGTTAAAAAATATAATGACTAGTAAAATGTTTTTCTAAAACATTGTTTAAGAAATGTACATAAAACTGAAGAATCTCAATAGGATACAAATTAGAAATTGTCGTTTTTATACATAATTCTAGTTTAGTAAAAATAATATACAATTGCATCAAGTAAACATTTTTTTTATATTTAAATGTAAGACTTGATTGCCTTTGCATTGCTTTCATCTGCCCCACATTGTTAATTTTATGATGGTAAAATGTACATCTCGTTGTTATCTCCAGACAAACTACAATTACAGTAACTTAGCTACATTACAAATTAAAATGTTTTTATTTTTTATTTAATGAGATTAATGGGCCTCACTGAGAAAAACTCATATTTACTTAATTATTTATGTTTAATTCTTCAAGAAAATAATGACACAATTAAATACTTGTTTATATAAGGGGTTCATGAGCGCTTTGAGACTAATTAAAACAGTGGTTAGGTGAATAATATTAATGATGTTTTACAGATACAACTATAATTAAGTACCTTTTACTGCATCATTTATGCCATTCATAACAGCAATCATGCTCAAAACTTGTTCCTTATATTTAAGTCTCTCGGTTTCAGCTTTTTCAGAGTATTCCAAATTTACACGGCGTTCAACTTCCTTTTCGGCTAAATTGGCAGCTTCTTTTAAGTGATCTATGTGTACTTCAGTTTGAAATCTTAATTGTTCCTTGAATTTTGCCTCACTACTTGCCTTTGATCCAAAGCTCTATACAAAAAATTAATTAATTAAATTATAGGTACCACAGAATTAAGCAACTCTTTACTTCTTTGATAAAATTATTCATGTGCTTTCTACGATTTTTTTCTACTTGAAATCCCAAAACTTTATCAATAGCTTCGGGAGTACCATTTTTTAATGCATGAACAACATCATTTACTTGTTCTTCACCAAATACCTAAGAAAATATATTATAACCTTATCAGTTAGGAATAATTAAAAAATCGAAACATTTAGTACTTTAATTTTTTGCATAGGTAAGTCAATTTTAATTGTTATTGATATGTATACTTATTATCTGAGCTGATAACTCAGATCATATAAAATTGTGTAAAAATATCTCAAATAAATAACACAGTGCCTAACAAAAGTAAGCACTTTCTTTTAATATATAAGAAAAGAACATAAACTAATAAAATTAAAATAATCTATACATTTACTTCTTGTTTAAACAATTCATTTTGATAAAACAGTAATTTTTGGGTTATGTAATCAACAAACACATCAAATTCAGCATCTGTTAATTTCATATTTTTATCATCGAGTCTTACATGAGGAAATAATGATTGTAACTCTTCCTATGAAAATAAACAATGTAATCAATAAGAACAGTATATCTATTAGAGCAAGAATACATTATAATAAACAGTATTTTTTAGAAAATTGATTTACTTACTGAGAATTGTTTTCTAATATTGATAACTTGTCCATTATATTTGTTAAAAAGTAATAAGTCATCTTTTTGATTTTCAAAATTCTTTTCTAAAGTTTTGATCTCCATTTTAAATTTTATAATATTATTTTTAATAGTTTCCTTTTCTTCATTTGTAACATCATGTTTAGAATCATCTAATGAATATTGCATTTGATCTAAACGCTTCCTAATTAATAACAAAACCAATAAAATATTAATAAATATAATACTTAAGTTATTACATAATTACCTAGCTTCTTGAGCATTTACTTTAGCAGTTTGAAAGAGTTCATCTTTTTCCAGACTGACTTTTTGTAATTTTTTCAAAAAGCCAGAATTGTGTTTGTGAGAAACATCATGAACAGTACCATTTACTAGTTCATAATAGTCTATAAATAAAGTTTCATAGAGAATAAAAAAAAAATAGAACAAATATAATATTTGAAAAAACTATTAATAAAATATTGCATTATCAATTAAGTACTCCAAATAGAGTTCTTAAGGTTTAAGTTATTTAAAATACCAAAAATCAACAACTTTTTAAAATCACTTGCAAGATCAAGTGTAAGAATAAAAAAAAGTCTTTGTCATATTTAGCAAGTGTCTGAAATCCTATTTAATAATTAAAATGCATTGATATTAATCACTCACTTTTAAAGGCATCCAATGCTTCGGAATACGAATTTGAAACTTCTTTAATTATTAGAGTTGCCTCACTGCTTATTCTTGTAAAATCAGATGTTTGGTTTTCATTTTTTTTTCCTAAAATGTTATTTTTCCCAGTTAATTCCTTGTCTAGTCAAAAAATGTTTATGTAAATATAAAATGATAAATTAATAGTTAAATAAAATACTATAAATTAGTTTAAACAATTAAAATAATTAGTACCTATTGGTTTGTCTGTTTTTGTGGAAATTATTTGTAATTCTTTTGGTTCAAGTTTTGAAGGCGTTGATTTTTTAACATTTATATCATGTGTTTTAGTTGGAGAAACTAGTCTAAAATTAATAACCATTCAAATATTAGTTTTTCACAAATATCTATTTATCTTTATTATTAATCAAATATAAACCTGACTAATAAATAATAATTGTCTTTCGTGATTTATACAGTACAACATTTATTCAGCAAACAAAATACTCACTTAGATTTCTCATTGCTTGGTATATTATGTATGGATTTATCTTCAAACAATAATAATTTTAAAAGTTCATCTGAACCATAAACATTAGTTTTTAACCACTGCCTAAATTTTGTATCGTATTTTGCATAAACAACAATGGTACTAAATCCAAATATTAATGAGCCCAGAGCATATTTTCCTACATTTGATTTTCTGCCAACAAAATGAATAATTATTAAACTATAAAATGAGACAATGTGCTATTATGTGATGCTAACATACCCAGAACTTGAGGAATTTGCATGAACAAATCTGTAGCACAATGTATTTTTATGCGCTAAAGCAGACTGCCCAAATTGAAGTTTAGCACCCGATGAAACCTGAGAAGAAAAAAACATATAAACATGGCACACATTTTTTGTACCTATGGGTACTTAATTTAAATTCGGAATACTTACTTTTGAAAACCGTTTCAAATTTAACATGTTTGGTGGCCGAAAACTGTTTTTTTAGTAATTAATTATTCTAGTGATTGACACACCTCTGTTTAATTTGTTTAACTAAATTAATGAGAAACGAGTAATAACTAACAACGAACGGCAGTCAGCTTTTAGAGATTGGAAATTTAATTTTTATTTATCGATCTCAACATTTTAGCCCATTGGCAATAAGACAAGTAATAAACTTACCCTTTTAAAAGTTGATAACACAATAAACTGATAGATAATATTACAAAAACTCCAAGGACATTGAAATATCTTGGATTCAAGATTGTATATTATCTACGATTTAAAATAAATGATAACGTACAGATCATAGATGATAAATTTTACCCACACTATACAATATGTATTACAATATTAGAGTACTCTTATGTATCTACATAATTTATTATTATTATCTACCTAAATACTGATTATTTTTTTATTATTATCCTTTAACGATAATGTTGGCAGAGTGGCAGACTTCGATTTTTCATTACGGTAGCACTGCTTATCATTGAAAAATTGTAAACAAAACACAACTTCTTGTCTTCTTTAATACAGCTTGGCTAGTTTACCGACTTTTTGAAAGACGTATTTTATACTTTTATGTTTAATCCCGGAATATTTTTATCTGACTCTTAGTTTTAATAAGTTTACACTTAATTTAAGATATACAATTATGTTAGATACAGGTAATTACAACGACGAACACTTGAGAATGTATTATAATAATCGGTTAATTAAAATTTTTAGACAATGAAAACGAAAATAAGAGACTAATGATGGGCACTATGAAAACTCAAAAACACAATCTTCGTACACGGTTTTGCCAAAAAGTACTCATCGCTATTGTTACATACTAAGAAACACCATGTTTATCAAACAAGTAATTATTCACGGTTTCAAGAGTTACCGTGAACAAACAGTTGTTGAGCCGTTTGACAAGAGACACAATGTTGTTGTTGGCCGTAACGGCTCAGGAAAAAGTAATTTTTTTTATGCTATTCAGTTTGTACTCAGCGATGAGTTTTCTCATCTTCGACCTGAACAACGTCAAGCATTGTTACATGAAGGTACTGGACCTAAAGTCAATTCTGCCTATGTGGAGATCATTTTTGACAATACAGACAATCGGCTACCAATTGATAAAGAAGAGGTAGTATTAAGAAGGGTTATTGGTGTTAAGAAAGATCAATATTTCTTAAATAAAAAAATGGTACCAAGAAGTGATGTTACTAATTTATTGGAATCTGCTGGATTTTCTCATTCAAATCCTTATTATATAGTTAAGCAAGGTAAAATTAATCAAATGGCGACATCCCCTGATTCACATAGACTCAAGTTATTAAGAGAAGTAGCTGGCACTCGAGTGTATGATGAACGAAAAGAAGAATCAATTGAGATATTAAAAGACACTCAGACAAAATTAGATAAAATAGTAGAATTTATAAAAACTATTGAAGATCGTTTAAGCACATTGGAGGAAGAAAAGGAAGAGTTAAAAGAATATCAAGTATGGGATAAAAAAAGAAGAACTTTGGAGTATTGTATTCATGATAGAGAACTTAAAGAAACTCAAAGAAAATTAGAAGAATTGGACAGCCGGATGAGTAATGTTGATGAAGAGCAAAAACGTCTTACTGCAAAAGTAAAAGAAGCTGCACACGAAGCTAAAAAATCAACCAAGCACTTACGTGATGCCAAACGCTTAGTGCATAGTGTTAAAGAAGACAAAGATACTTTAAATTTAGAACAACAAGAATTGATCAAGCAAAAAACCAAATTAGATTTTACGATTAAAGATCTTACTGATGAAGTGCAAGGTGATAATAATTCTAGAGAAAGAGCTGTCAGAGAGTTGGAAAAGTTACAAGAAACTATTAAAACAAAAGAAGCAGACTTGCAAGAAATTAAACCTAAATATGAAGCTCAAAAGAAAAAAGAAGAAAGTTGTACTAGAGAACTTTCACTTAAAGAACAGAAGCGTAAAGAATTATATGCTAAACAGGGACGTGGAAGTCAATTTGCATCCAAAGAAGACAGAGACCAATGGATTCAAAAAGAATTAAAATCTTTAACCAAGCAAATTAAAGATAAAACTGATCATAAAGAAAAATTAACTGAAGATTTAAAAAAAGATGCTGAACGTTTATTAGAACTTGAAAATTTGGTGCATAGTAACTCAACTGAATTAGAAAAACAAAGGACATCGATCGACGAGTATAATAAACGATACTATGAACTGAAAAAAAACAAGGACCAATACCAAAGTCAACGTAATGAATTGTGGCGTAAAGAAAGTTCATTGCAACAAACTTATTCTACATTAAAAGATGAATTAGGTAAAGCTGACCAGATGCTTCGAAGTATGGCTGGTAAAGCAATTTTAAATGGAAGAGATAGTGTGCGTAAAGTCTTAGAAATTTTTAAAGAACGTGGAGGATCTCAAGCCAATCTTGCTAAACAATACTATGGTCAAGTAATAGAAAATTTTGATTGTGATGAAAGCATACAGACAGCTGTTGAAGTGACTGCTGGTGGAAGAATGTTTTTCCATATTGTTGATTCTGATAAGATTGGAACACAAATTTTAAAAGAAATAAATAATCAGAATTTACCTGGTGAAGTAACATTTATGCCACTTAATAGATTAACTGCCAGAACAATAAAATATCCACAGTCGAAAGATGCCATTCCAATGGTAAACAAATTGAATTATGAATCTCATTTAGATAAAGCTATGAGATTTATTTTTGGCAAGACTTTGATATGTCGGAATTTAGAAATAGCTACGAGTATATCGAAACAAAGTATGTTAGATTGTATTACAATTGATGGAGATCAAGTATCATCAAGTGGTACTCTTACTGGAGGTTATTTTAAAAATGTCCGTTCTAAATTAGAAATCCAAAAGCAACGTAATGAATTAATGACTCAAATTAAAGAATCTGAAGAACAGTTGACTGTACTTAGAACACAGTTAAATGAAGTTGAAGGGAATGTTAATGTGGTCATGGCGGATATGCAAAAAACTGAAACCAAGAACAGTAAAGCTAAAGGAAATTTTGACAAATTAAAAGGAGATATCAGACTTATTAAAGAAGAAATGGTTGGAATTGAAAGATATAGGGTGACAAAAGAAAGGTTACTTGTAACTGCCTCTGCAAATTTAGAAGCAATGCAAACTACAAGATCAGGTCTTGAATCTGAACTACACCAAGAACTTATGGCGCAATTATCTGTCACTGATCAAAAAGAAATGGATAAACTTAACAATGACATAAAACAATTGACACAAGAGAATAAAACTGCATTTTCAATGCGTATGAGATTAGAAGCAGACAAGAATAAATTAGAAAATCTATTAACTAATAATTTGATTCGTCGAAGAGATGAATTGTTACAGGCATTACAAGAAATATCTGTTGAAGAGCGTAAACGTACGTTAGAAAGTAGTAGGTTAGAATTAAATGCTATAGATAAAAAATTAGACACTATTAATGTAGATATGAAAAACATTGAGACTAAAGTACATGAAGCGGTTAAGAGGCAAAAGAAATGCCAAGAAGAATTGGACAAATGGAAAATTCAAGAAAAAGATGCTCAGGATAAACTTGAAAATGAATCTAAAGATCTTTGTAAAGTAACTTCTAAGCAAGAAATGTTACGTAAAAAATTAGAAGAGTCGGAAACTAAAATCAACGATCTTGGAGCTTTACCCAATACAGATCTGGTTACTAAATATATGTCTTATTCTTCAAAAAATTTATTTAAAGAGTTAGAAAAAGCTAATAGTCACTTAAAACGCTTCAGTCATGTCAATAAAAAAGCATTGGATCAGTTTATAAATTTTTCCGAACAAAAAGAAAAACTTGTTTCAAGAAAACAAGAACTTGACCGTGGTTATGAAAAAATAGAACAACTTATGAATGTCTTAGAACAACGAAAATGTGATGCAATACAATCAACATTTAAACAAGTATCCAAGTATTTTTCTTATGTATTTTCCAAACTTGTACCTGCTGGTCATGCAAAACTAGTCATGAAAACTGTTGGAGGTGAAGAATCAACAACAATTAATATGCGAGACGAGACCAGCGTTGGTAACTATTCTGGTGTTATGATCAAAGTGTCATTTGTTGGACAAGGAGGTGAAATGCGAGAAATGAACCAACTATCAGGAGGTCAAAAATCTCTTGTAGCGTTAGGTTTAATATTTGCTATTCAAAAGTGTGACCCTGCCCCATTCTACTTGTTTGATGAAATTGATCAAGCACTGGATCCTCAACACAGGAAATCAGTTGCTGATATGATACACGAAATGTCTTCAGAAGCACAGTTCATTACTACAACGTTCAGGCCAGAGTTGCTACAACATGCCCATAAATTTTATGGTGTTAAGTTCCGTAATAAAGTAAGCCATGTGGAATGTGTTACCAGGGAGGATGCACACGACTTTGTGGAAGATGATACAACTCATGGGTAATAGATTATTATAATTTACACTTTATCTCAAAGGTTTAAATTGTGTAAAAAAAGAAATTATATTATTTAATCTAGCCGTTTAAATTATATCACATTAAAATGTACTTTAGTCTAGCCATATTGTTTGAACCACATGACGTAGTGTACCTACCTAAACATTAAGTCAGTATTTTATGTATAGTAATTATAGAGATATTAATACATTTTCAGCATATTATCATTGAGGAGTTACATTCAAATTCTACCAAATATTAATGAACACATGTTAATAATTCATGTCCAATACCTATTAGATATAAGATAATGACTCACACTTTTCATTGAATATTTGTTTTGTTTTATGTATTTACTAGATGATTGACTATTAGCATAGACACTATTTTGTTGGAAGGTAATGGAATTCCTATTACCCCACCATGGCAACGCAAATAACAAGCATACTTGCTAATCAGTAACAACCAGTCGTACTAATGTATAGTAGAATTTCGATAGTTGAAACCCAAAGAGACAAAAACAATTGTAATAATTAAAATAATATATTTCATATTATGTATGAGATTATACAAGAACTGTTTTATTTGAATTATCGCAATTCGACATTGATTTACCAATTACATTTTGTTTTCTACTTACCTCTAAATGATAAGATATTAATTATTTCAGTGAGTATAGTTTCTATGATATGCTGTAAATTTATTAAAGAACTTGTTAGCTTTAAATAATGGACACAGAATTGTCCAAAATAAACATTAACAACCATTTAATAAAATTATTGTAATTTTTGTATTGATTTTGGCATATATTATTAAGTTTGCAACTTTATATGTTATAATTATAAACAGTTAATAATAATTTTTTTAATTGAATTGATTTCTTTCCCAAATAGATATTAAGTTTAGTAATGTAGTGTCAAAACCAAAATATTTAGCTTAAAGCTGTTAAATTTTATTTTTATTTCCATGTGATTAAAATTAACAAAAATTCAACTCTCAAAGATCCCTAATATCAAACTATTTCATTTAAATAACATTTAGTTTTCTATAAAACAAACTTAAATTGAAATATTTTTAAAATAAATACATTTTCTTATCAAACTGTTTTTATTTTAAAATAGTATTATGTTTCTAAATCTTCATTTTATATTATGGAGTATTAAATTTTAAATTTAAATGTTATAAATTATAACTCATTATTTTTGAACATGGATAAGTAAAAATAGAATTTGTCTTTTAACATTTAAATGATAAAAATGTATGCTAGACTTTTATGTAGCGCTAAGGTTAGCCTATGTTGACAACGC
>PVMI01000157.1:0-16439 GCA_008528875.1 Aulacorthum solani | reverse complement strand
TATTGTATAAGTATATAGTAAACCTAACGTTAGTATTTTTCATAACATTAATAAGATATTCAAATATTTAAACCATTTTTTGCATTTTTATATTTGATATTGTATGTATAGACTTATATTGTACACAAGTCTTAAATGTTTTTTTTTTTTTTATAAAATTTTTAAATTTTTTTTTTTTTTTTTTTTTTTTTTAGAAGTACAAACAATTTAAACAATACAGTTGTTAATCCTAATTCAAATATCTTTCATATTATTACAAAATACAATCCTAATGTGTAAGTATATAGTGTGCCCAACATTTTGGTATTTATCATATTAATTACTAGTTATACAATTTAAGAATACTTAAATTAATTATAATTTATGAATTTTTTATCTACTTGAAGAAATTATTTTAGATATTTGCATTGTAATGGTTAAAATGATAAGTGTCCATCATTGCCTTACCAGGGCAATACAGAATTTAAGGTTATAACATTTTTAAGATCAATAGGTTATTTTTTTTATGAAACGTATTATAGGTATAGTTATTTTGTACATAATCACTGTTCAAATCTATGTACTTTTGTAGGGGTGACACCAGCTTTTGTTTCCAATGTGAAATCACTTTCGTGCCACCTTCTTTAGTCATTTATTAACTGTCTCTCATATATTTGTCATCAAAAAAATGTTATCCACCTAAAAATTTTTTGACTGTGGTGAAAATGTGAAAACAACAGCATAAGATCTGGATTGTAAAGGGTAGATGACAGTGTCCTATCCAAATGAAATGAGATCTGAAGTTTTTGAAGAAGCACATCATGAGGCCATTACTTTAGAGATTTTGAATATTTTATTTACCAGACCACAGAATTAGCCCTCAAAAAACATAAAGACCATTATGTAATATGAGCTCTTCATGGCAATGCCTGGCCTCATTCTACCTTCATTTCACAGGATTTTATATCTATTGGATGATGGGATACTGTCACCCATTTCCTTAAAATCTGCATATTAAGCTTTATGATTATAATTAATCATCTTTCCGCTAAGCAAAAAAAATGTTTAAGTTGATCACAGTGTTTCTGGCAATGAAAAAATGAAAGTAACAGTTGAGACCCTAACCTTAAATTGGTGACAAGAGGATGTGGGTTCTAGTTATTTATAAACCATTCCTACAATAATCAATTGATTTGATAAACAGTAATTATGTGGAAAATAACTAAACACTTTGAATTCCCATAATCTCTAAATTTCATGAAAATATATGCATTTATTTAATTTTCTTAACAATATAACCTTCATTCTGAATAACTTATTCTAGATCTAAGATAACTAACATTAATCAATATGCTATTTACAATATTTGTTTGCATAACATTGTTTGTTTGAAGAGAACTTTTAGATTTTAACTGAAACACTGTTTTGTGGAATAGTTTACTGTTGATTATTCTCCTTATTTAATTCTTTAAGTCTTTATTGAAATATAGATTGGTAATTTGGAATCTTTAGACTGCTTATTGTACTTTGATCTAAAGAATCAAATGTCAGTTTAACTTTCTATTCTTGCTTCATTTATAGATTGCTTTGCAGCATCCCTAACTTGCTGACAGAAAAGTATAATTTATATTTTACTGATAACAAGATTTATTAAAGGTTTTATTAATACCCCTTCACTACTTTCTAACATAAGTTTTATGATTCCTTAGAGTTGGTATTTTTCTACAATTCTTTTTTCATTAAATCATGTACCACATCTTGCCAGATGATGCATATTGATAAATAGGGTTCCTTGATTGTGTAGCCTGTGGGTTGTATAGTACCTATTTGTATACTACTGTTTATTGCTTTATTATTTACTCTTATTGAATTTATGTACCATAAATACTCTGAGGCTTGAGATATTGGCAGAAATTGGTTTTGTTATACTATGTTATATTTTCCATTCAAATTCTTAATTACTGAGGAGAAAACAATGGATCAAATTTTAAAATCACACACT
Organism: Aulacorthum solani; assembly: GCA_008528875.1. NCBI lineage: Eukaryota > Metazoa > Arthropoda > Insecta > Hemiptera > Aphididae > Aulacorthum > Aulacorthum solani. The sequence goes on along the minus strand of PVMI01000157.1, from coordinate 14,458 downwards.
AAATATCATGAGTTCCCTCCTCTGGTATACCTCAAGGCAGGCTAATAATGCATGCTATTTTTGACTGGTTTTTCAACTTCTAGTAGAATATCACTGGCATATATTAACCTTTCTAAAGTCTAAATTATGTATTCCCCTTGACCAGTGTCTGATTTGTTTTACCTATTTAACTCAATGATAACCAGTAGACTTTGCTGGGAATTTCATTTTTTATTTTGACTTTACAAATATGCACCAAAGTCCTTTTTATATTCATTACATTTGGTGCAAAGCATTTAAGCTTACTTGTCTTCATTCAAAGAATTTCTCATGAATTAAAAATGTATTGAGGTGTTATGAATATTTGGATCATTCTTTAAAGAATTCCTAGAGTACATTTAGCTACCTTGGTGCTATATTTTCACTGCCCTCTTGATAAATAAATCATCATTCATTCACTGAGTTTCGGTAGTCTGATGGATTGCTCAAATTCTTTCAATTCTCTGTTTTCTCATGTCTCCTTCGGTAGATTTACTAGTTCTTCAAACATTTATTTCCAAGTTTCTTTTTTCTATTTTATTCATTCTTCTATTTTTTCAACTTAACTTCTTTGCTTAATGCATCATGTTTGCTGTACCTAAAGAGGGAAATCTTTTATTTATTATTTACCTTTCTTAATTTATTTATTTTCATCCCAACATTTTATCTTTATTTATCATTAATAATAATTGATGAATGATGTACACATATCAACTTTTTGTTATTGGACCCTGTACATACGTGTATGAAATACATAAATTTGTCTGTATTAGATTAAATAATTAAAATAAAATAAAGTATAATAATATGTCACTAATGTAATGGACGGCAATTTAGAATGTACCTTAACAAAACAATTTTAACAAATATTTTTATTTGTTCTATAATTTGAATTTTGTTTATATTGAAATTTTATAAGTGTTAATGTTTTTTTAAATATACTTTTATTTTTTATTTTATAGTGGAACAAATAATGTAAACAATAGACTTGCCATAAATGATATCAATCAATCTAGACTAAACCTGCCTATTGTGTAAGTATTTTATAATTAATAATATTAAAAATTAACAGCTCTGATAAATATTATTAAGCTTAAATAGGTTAGTATAAGTATGTTTTATATTATGAATATCATATTCTAAACTTAAAGGAATTTTAAACATTAAAAAAAAAAAATAATAGTTGCTCATCTGAATTTTAAGAGATTCAATGTAACATTTTTAAATCTACAATACATGTTTATCACTATAGTCGAGGGTACGAAAAATGATCACTGCCCGTCATGCTCCAAGAGGACATTTTTGTGATTGTGGGTACCAAGTCATAAATTCATAATTTTTTTTGAAAAATCAAATTATTTATAGTATAGGTGTTTAATTATTATTTTAAAATTTGATGGTAGCAATGAATATATTGTTTTTACAATGTTGTGTTTTTTTGTCTATTCAACATTTAAGGTTGTTCAAAATTTTAAATGCCCCAATTTTTTACATCAGCATTTTTTTTTGATAGAACATTATATCTAGTTACCTTCAAAATTGAAAATTAGTTTCTAAATATCTTGGGGAAAAATTTTGAGATTGAGGAAGTATACACAAAACTAATTAATAACAACATTTTTTAAAATACTATCAATCAAAACTTTTTCATTTTGTAAAAAAGCTTAAAAATTTAATGCAAGGTTCCTCTTAAGTTGTTTTAATAGCAGTTTAAAAATATTAAAGATACATAGGCACAATTATTTTGTATATGTAATTAAAGTTCAAATTTTGACAAAATTCATTAAAAACCTGAATATTCACATTTTTTAACAGTTAAAAATTTATAAAATTATTATTTTTATATCTGACATAATATATTTGAATAGAAGATTTCCCAATAAGTTTTTCTGCCTTTATAAAAAAAGGTCACCGGGGAGTAACAATTATTTGTTATGAGGGTTTGATTTAAAAATGTTTGATATTTGATTTATTCAGTAGTTTTTATAATTATTAAATTTAATAATTTATACAAATATGCTAGGATGACATACTCAATAACTACTGTATAGCAGAGCGGTACCCACTTGTCCACCTTTTTTGTATTGTAAAGCTACTTCTATTTTTATATTTGATTTGTTTTGTAATACATGATGGTATAAATGTATGCGCTACCGTGAAATGTTAAGAGCCAAGTGTTATAAGTAGAGACCGGGATTATATGCACTAAAAATGTGGCAAATATGTTGCAAAAATGCAAAGAAAAAGGGTTAAAATATGCACTAATATGCACAAATAATTTAAAAATATGCTCGTATATGCATCATAAATTTATATTACTTTAAACAACTACAAACATTATAATTTATAATATATAACACATATAACAAAATTAGGAATGTTGGACCTTTCAACTTCAAATTAAATCAACAAAATATTCAAGTATATAAAAAAAACATCATTATATGTTTTTAAAACAGTTTAAATAAATAATAATTAAATCCCTTTTCAAATTTGCAGTGTAGCCAATAAATGAATACTAAATTTTTTCACAACTTTAAGAAGTAACCTTTAAAGTAATTTAATTTGTCAGATAATAGTTTATCAACACAGTATCTAACTAAAAAAGATAAAATTTTATACCTTGTTGACAGTAATAATAAATTTCCAATTTCCAAAATAAAAACATGAAATAATTTGATTTTTACTAAGATTGTAAAAATGTATACATTATATGCACTTATGAAAAAATATGCCATTAAATGCAAAATTAAATTTGAACTATGGAATCAGTTGGATCTGAATCGCCCATATTTCAAACCCTCGTATAAGTGGCATACACTCAGTATGAACATGCAAATGCATAAAATTTTGGTCTCTAGTTATAAGTTATAACAGTAAGTATGGACAATGGGCCATATTTTTGCATGTCCTCGACTAGTTACATGGATTGTACTTAAATGCAACATATCAGTTATTATGATGGGTATATTTACTATTGAAGTTTTTTACTATAATATTTCAATATCATTAAATTAAGTTATCAAGGCCATATGAATAGGAGGTCTCACCGTCACTTGTTTTCACCATCTTATAAGCTTTCCATAGAAAATTTATATTTATCTGTACTCATTTAGCTTGGTTAGTATTAATATAAGAGTGAATTAATTTAATATTAAATTAAAAAATATTGATACCTCAAAATTTAATAATGGCTAAATTAATTCAAATATTAAAACAAACTAAATTAAACGTAAACGGCCTAATGCAAATTTGCTATTTTATGAATTATAAGATGATAACACATTGTAAGAGATATATTTTTTAAATTAATTTTAAATACTTAAACCAAACATTTTTTTAAACTTATAGTCTAAAATTGATATCACTTAAATAAAATACATTCTTATGCTAATTATCTTATTATTTAAAACATATAATTAAAAATATTTTTATTTTTTTTTATAGTTGTAAAAATAATGTTACCAAATCAAGTAGATTTTGCGTATTAAGTAAACCTCCATTACTCATAACCAGACGGCTTGTGTAAGTAAATACATTATACATGTAATATAAAGAGTACAAAGTATAAAAATAACATTATATACAGTGTAATGTGTTAACATTTAAATCATTTTAATGTAAAGTAATTTTCTATAGGCACATTTTAAGAACATTTTTTTAATTTTGGCTAAACATGGCTCTATTTTGCCATTTATTTCAGATTCCTTGTTTGTTTTACTATTGTTTTTGATCATTTAATAATCATTTTTTTTCTGACGTCTGTTTTGAAGCTTAAGATTTTCTCTAATCTTCAAAGTTTTTGTAAAAGATAATAGTTGATTTCAAGTACTTCCACAATTTATAATAAGTAAAACTACTTTTAAAAAACAACTGAAAAGCGGGAAAATTTACTCAACATTAATTTCTCACAAAATCAAATTACCTAGTTGTTACTTATTTGTTATAATAAAAAAAAAATAAAACAGGAGGATACTTGAAATACCCATTAACTCGTATATTAAAGTTTAAAAAATGTTTTGCCTCTATAAAATTGTTCACAGTTTAATTATTTTATAAATATTGATAAAATTGTTATTACTGGGTTAAAGAAAAACCCAAAAATTTGGTGTAAGGTTTCTTATTAGTTATTAATATAATTGTTTGAGGTTTAAATTGTCCATATTCTTTGCACAGAATCATTTTTGTGTGTATCGTGTGTCTCTAGAAAACAGGGTACACTTTATTACTTATTACCCTGTTTCAATTTGATTTGCGGGACATTAACCTAGACTAATGGATCATAAATTCCTATGACTTAAAATTTTTTTAACACATGTATTTTGCACATGCTCAACAAAACTTCATTTCAATAGCAACCCCTATTTTAAATATAATTTTCAGCTTGATCGATTGTTTTCAAGTAATTTTGATGGATCAACTTGTGTTGTAAACTCAAAATTGGCTAAATTTGAGCTATAGATATGATTTAAAAAAAATCTTAGTGAATTTGAATATATATTTTTTTTATTATAAGTACCTAAGTATTATTTCCTTCTAAACATTGTGATGCAATGTTCAAATGTTTAAATGTCGATTTGACTACTCATGATTCTAGACAATGGAACGACTTGCGAACAATTTATCGAATAGTTTTTTTGTTATTTCTGTAAATTAAATTGTAAATAAAAATCTATAGTATTATTAAGAGGACGCTACACCCGTATGTGTTGTCTCCGTCTTACAAATGTAGAACATATCAAAAACTGTACTTGCGTGGGACAATTTTTCTCCCTCAGTATTTATAGTAGAATTATCAAAATTCCACAATGCATAGGTAAGAGCTTTATCTGTGTCATAGTGTCGTTATTTTTTTTGATAGCACAAACCAATAATTTTTTATTATTAAATGAAAAAATAAAAAATAAATTTTTTTTCTTAAGCTAATAACTTTAATTATATTTATGTTATCAGAAAAATAACAACACTATGACACAGANNCAGATAAAGTTCTTACCAATGTGTTGTAGAATTTTGATTATTCTCCTATAAATACTGAGGGAGAAAAATTGTCCCGTGCAAGTACAGTTTTTGCTATGATCTACGTTTGTCAGGCGGATAAAACACATGCGGGTGTAGCGTCCTCTTAAAAAAAATAAAACTTAAAATACTCGAGTCAAAAATTTAAGTCATAGGAAGTTATGATCTATTAGTCAAGTTTAATGTCCCGCAAACTAAATTTAAAAATATTTACACAGTAATAAGTGAAAAAGTGTACCCTATTTCTTGAGACATGGTATAGCAATTGATCATTGAATTTAAATTTAACAACCCCATTACAGTGACTGACTTGATATTCAGTTACATTCAAAACCTACTATTTAGACAAGATGTCCAGTTTTTTGTTTTGTCTTTTTATGTGCCACACAAAGAACTTTTTTTAAATGACAGCAGTGTTTGGCAAGTTCCTTATGAAAAGGAATTTGTTCCGTTCCTTGTTCCTTAAAAAAAAAGAATTCTTTCCTTTGTCGTTCTTTTGAATAATGAACAAGTTACATTTTTTGTTCCAAATAAAATAAAAATTCTTATTTAATCATCAATGGTCTTCTTTCATATTTATACTTAGGTACTTAACTTTTAATTATACTTATACATACCTATAAGTACTATTTATAATTTACTATTTAACTTAAGAATATAATATTGAATATATTTTTTTCTTTTATTCATTTATATTTATTATTTTTTAAACAGTATAAATTAGTATTATAAAAACAATTAACTTTGATACTCGATAACAATCGCTAATAATGGGTAATATACACACTAAGGAAAAAAAATTTAAATTCAAATTTTTTACATATCTGTGTCAATTGGAACTCAAAAACGAAACATTTCGTTATTCTTCCTTGAAAAAAAAGAACTTGTTCATTTTCTTGTTCTTTTTTTATAAAAAGGAATTCGTTCTAGGAATCTGTTCCTTCCAAACACTGAATGACAGATATATGTAATTAAAACAAGAAATTGGAGTCACAGGCTTATAAACTTTAATTTTACTTCTAGTGATTATTTTAAATATAATATTCAATGCTGATATTTGTTACGTGTTAATAATAATCAATGATCAGGATAAGTGATATTCACTGTATGTATCAGTAGTAGGATTTTATGTTATAAATAGTAATATATATAGCAATATATTATTGATGAAGTATCATTAGGCGTTTATAGGTTAAAGAGTAATATTATATTCATACATGTTTATATTATATTAAGTATGTATGTATTATGATTTTTAGCGAAACAAATACTGTACAAAATTTTGATTCTGCTACACGTTTAAATCAATCTAATGTTAATAATCCCTCCACGTAAGTTTAAAAGAATACCAAAATGTAAATCAGATGGTTAACATACATTTAGAAATGTTTTATGTTTTTTTAACAGTTTCTGTAGTATTAATATAAAAATAATATTATGTATTTAATTTTCAGAGTCAAGAGTTCAGTAAATAATCATAATAATAGTGTTCAATTAAATACAAATGGAGAAATAAAGTAAGTATATTATTATTATTAATTTGAAAAAACTCAATACTATTAAAATTAAAATATGTTAATATTTGATTTAATTTCATTAATTTAAAATTTTGATTTATTATGAAATTAGTGATGATGAAGTGATTTGTTTGGATGATGATGATGATGATGATGATGACAATCATATTGGCAATAATCGTAATCATAATGACACTAATAATAATGGCAATGGCAATAATTTTCAAGGCCTGGAAAATTCTATAAGCCCCACAAACCAGTGGATTCTACCACGTCCGCCACTAATAAAAAATAATAGTACCAATAAAAATGCTACAACCATCATCCCTAAATCATACCAACGTAAAAACCAAAATAATGCAAAAAAACTCATTCAATTTGAAAGGTATGTAATGAATGTATAAATAATGTATTATATTAATAATTTTAAATATAAAATGTTTGTTTAACTTAAGAAAAGTGATTTATTTACGCAACAACGCGCCATCCACAAATGTCCCAACTGAAGAAATGACAGTTACTCCAGATATGCCACTTTCAACTTCTAATGTGGGTTCTTCATCAAATCAGGAAGAAAACATGGACATTGATACAGGTAATGATCACACTGAATCATTACAAGTTGTAACAGGAACTGAACCATCAAGAGTTTTACCAGATACTGGATTCCATTTTTTATTTTCAACTACTGAAACAGTTGACTTGACTACTAAAAAAGACAATACTCTAAAAAAGTTGGTTGATATTATGGATTAATAGATTTTTTGGTCAAACTTAAATATTAAAATATAATATTTGTTACAGAACACCAATCATAAAACAAAAGAAAACTCCTAAGCCTAAAAAGGCTGTAGCGTTTAAGTAATACATAGTTATTTGCTTAATATATACATAAACATAATATAATATATTTATAAATACCCCCTATTTTTTTTTTAGGAAACCCACACCAAAAACATCCGTCGCTTTACGTAATCGTGAACCAAAAAGTCAACTACTAAGATCTTCTACATCATCAACAATAGAAAAGTAATGTATATTTTTATTGTTAACTTATAGTTGTCATTATTCAGTCTAGCAACTATTCTTGCAACTTAACAATTATTTTACTTGTTTTGCTTTTATTTACTGTTGATTTAATTGAATATTGATTTAAAAAATAGAAATAATAATAATTACGAGTTGGACTAGGTTCAAACCATAATTTTTTTAATTTCTTTACTAATATTATTTTGTGGTTTTTTCATGACCTTGAAAAAATGAATAATTGCTTTTAATACCTATATTTATAAACATCCCATATTTTATGTTTAGAAAACAGACTCGGAATACTTCCATTGCTCAATATAACCTGAAAGCAAAAGGTCAACTACTATTATCATCGACTTCATCAACTACAGAACAGTAATATTTTTTTTTATTGTTAATTTATAGATGTTATTAGTAGTCTGTCTATTTTATTGTAACTTTAAATTACAAATTTTTTGTTCTTATTTGCCATTGATCTTATTGAATATAAAAAAGAAAAAAACCATTATAAGTTGAACTCGGTTACAACCATTAATGTTTTATTTCAAATGTTAATTTCATCATTTTCTATACATGAAAAAAGTTTGTCTTGTTTTGAGCTATTTATTGACTTTTTTAGTTTTTTTCTATAAAATATATGAATAAGATGTTTTTTATAATATAGTCAAAATGCTTGATAATTTAATACAACATTCTCAATAAGTTGTTTTAACAGCAGTTGAGATATATTTAAGGTGCATAGGCACAATTTTTTTTTATAAGCATTCAAAGTTTAAAATTGGACAATATTTTTAGTCACAAACTTATAAAATGTTCAATTTGTATGGTTAAGAATTTAAAGTTTAGATCAAGAATTCCCATGGATATTACATATTGTAACAAACAAATCTAAAAAATATATTAACAGTTTTTTTAAGTATATATTTTAAGTTCAAATTGTCCCTAAATTAGATATTTAAATGGCAAATAACGACTTTAGTAAAAAAATTTGTAATTTAAAAATATTAGTTGTGGGTACTTAGCTTTTACCTATATTATTATATTTTACATACAACAATTAATTTAACCTACTGTAGTAAGTTGTATATTCATGCCCTAATTGTAAAATAAATGATCTTAATAGCATTATCACATATATATATTAATATTACAATAATGTAGAGTGGATTATATAGTAATGAGAATTGTATTTTTAAGGTTGGACACTTCATTAACAAAACCTAGGCCCAAGAGAGCATCTGCTATTAATAGTGCTGCTGAGATAAAAAAGTATATTTTGATTCAAAGCATTCAATTGAACATATTTAATTTATGAATGTATATTTTTTTTAGTTCTGGTTTATTTAAACTAGGAAAACATATAGAAAGCAAAGATGGCGCTTGGATAACGAAAACTACAGTTATTTCATTAACAATGTACCAATGCCCAATTTGTGATAAGTATTATTACAATTCAGAATCACGTCAAGTACATGAAATTCAAATGCATTCCTTGCTGCTTGAGTCTATACATAAATCTTTGGACACTGTTTCTACCCCAGAAAATATAGCTTGTATTCAACAGTTAGATCTTTTTAATTATTTGCAACTTTGCTCAACATCAAAACATAAAACAAAAGCAGTCCATCAATTGGCCAAGAGAACAAATTTGTTGAAATCATTTAATACTATAGGACTCAAAATTATTGGCTTCTTTCGGTGTAATTATTGCTCGTAAGTTTAAAACATCAATACATTTCAACTAATTCTTTTTAACAGTGAATATTTTTTGTGTATTTTAGATTTGATACAAATCTTATGTTTGCATTATGGGCTCACATGACCTCCAATCATCTAAATTGTGATTCTGAGAAAAAGTCATGTTTATTTTGCTTTTTGTGCAGTCGCATGTTAACTAAACGTACAACATTGCTCAAACATGTAGATGGTTGTGTAATTAAACATAATGAATTAACAATTAATAACTCATGTAATCGATTAATGTGTGCACATTGCGATGACAGGTTTGATTCATTGAGTGAACTTGAAGAACATGGTTGGTTCCATTACGACAGGTACTAGTAGGATTATAAACATTCATATTACTTGTATAATATATATATATAATATATAACTCACCTATATTATATATATATGTATATATTTTATATCTGACATTTGTATAAACTTTTTATTATTTTTATAAGTTATAGTGTTATTCATTAGATGTTATAATTATTTCCTAAACTACGGTTAATATTAGATTGTTCTAAAGTAATCTGTTGGACATTTTAATTTCATTTCAAAGAAAATACAATAAAATACTGGTTGTACTTTTTACCAATTTTAATTTCACTGAAGGATAAACATAATATATTATATGCATAATTTCTTATTGATTTATGTTGTAATTTACCATAATTTTGTTTCTTTGCTTAGAATAATCTTTAGTTGTATTTAATGATTTTTTATTTCTTTTGTTACATTGAAATAATTCAAGTTAAAAATTAAATGTTTTATTTGTATTAACTTTAAGATTTTATTTTGTATTATTATTATGATGACTATATTTCCTTTGTACACAAGCAATTAATCGTGTTTGCTTGTCCTACTAAATTTAAGTATTTCTAACTGATAATAATTATATAACTAAACTGAAAATGAAAATGTTATTAAATAAAATCAGTTATTATCTTATAAACTGTTGAGTGCTAATTAAATTATCACTTGCATTCTACAAATTTAAAAAAATTATTGTTTTTTATTCATAACACGGCGACTCCATAAATACTTTGATGCATATACTTAATAATAATACAAACATTTATTTATCCATTTATTTATTTATTTATATTCAGATATTTTTAACTTGGAGGTGTTTTTCTATTTATTTTGAAAAACTGTTGATTTACTTTTATATTGAAGTTAAAATATTTTTGTGTTGTTATTAATTATTATAGTTTGTTTTTATTAAGTTTTCCGAAACAGAACTGATTTGTATGTGTCAATATGATGACTGGAATATTATTATCTTATTTACCTACTATTTGTTTATTTATTATATTATTGATATGTTATTTGTTGTATACACACAAGTTATTAGAATATGCATGATGCATAAAAACAACTATAATTAATATTATAATATTCACAGAGTTAACTGATAAACATTAACATAATACAAAGTTGATAAAAAAAAGAGTAAGAACTAGTTTGTTTGAATTGTTAAATTATTATGAAAGCTTTAGTAACATTAGCTTTCAGGGACTTCACTATTTTGTATTTTGCTGGGTCTTAGTTACATCCAGGTGTGATTAATTCTCTAGCAAAATTTAAAAGATATTGGTGACTGTTGGTGGATAATTGTATTTAAGGATTTTTCCATCAAAGGACCAGCATACTGTAAATTTTTTTGATACTTAGAATAAGTATTTAGTTTTATTATTTTTATTTTTAAAATACTTATTATATTGTTTGACAAGTTGTGTGAATGTATATAATATATTATATCCAATAATTTTTAATTTTTATTAAATATGTGAAAAAAATTAATCAAATTTAAAAAAAAATTGTTTGAATAATTTTGATTTTCATACTCAATCAAAGTAATGAAAATTCAATAAGAATAAAAATCCTTCTTGCTGAATGAACATTAACTTGTAAAAATAACTGAAATTTGTTAATATTTGTCTACAATTTATTAATCATATGTTAGCACACTTGTCACAGGGTATGCTTTTATTGTATAATTATTTTAATAGGTGTAAGTAATATGAATGTCTGACTTAATTTATCTGTATTTTATGAGTATAATTAATATAACTAATTTTAGTTGAGTACAATGTAGTGTTTTGTTATTTATTTTACCTTACTCTATACAAAATTAAAAAAAAATAAATTGAAAATATCTTGACTTGCTCATAAAATTACATAGAAAAGTCAATTTCGTTATTAAAATTGCACTGATATTTCACTTGACCAAAATTAAAACTAACTCGTATTGTGTGGTGGTCACTTGGTATTACAGCTAACTGTATACCTATTTAATAGAATATAGGCAACAGTTTTAATCTTTGAAAATAATCTGGAAGTTCCAAAAAGTTTATGTTGGGACCTAAACCCATTATATTATATCAGCCATCCCTCATGGCCTAAACTAGTATATTACACATTTTGCAATAGTCCTTAGTGGTTGATACCTACTATAAATAGTATGAGTATATTTATACAACTATAATATTAAGCCTTGCCGTCAAATGTCCGGCGATTGAACTTTGTATATTATTGTGCTTAATATAAAATATATAGTTATATTACAGTGTTAATATACAGTCGTGCATTTTATATTTACTTGTTCTTGCACTCTGGGGATTTTTATTTTGAAAATTGTTACTGTGTTATGTTATACTCCATATCATGATTGGTAATATACTATGCGAGATAGTATTTTCGGTAGTTACCAGTCACCACCAACCGTGAAACGGATAATACCTAGCCGTGTAGACCAATGCTGAAATACTGACGGTAACCCTAATGTAAAGTACGAAATTCAGCACTCCGCGCTTATGAGAAATGGAGACGATTCATTTGGGCCCTGGTACCAGAATTTGCATTTTACGTCTCCCGGTACGCATCGTGTTTGAAATCAATTAATCTGCACATCTTATATTACAGTTTTAAACTCGACTAGAATAATTAATTTTTAGACATGATGTCTCTGAACCGGTGGCGTAGGGTGATCAGATATAATGTGGTGGTGGGGGTGCCATTACCACTCCCCCACAAATTAATAATATATATGTGTTAATGGCATACATTTTAAAATAATGTCTTGAATATTTTGAAATAACCATATTAATAACACAAACAATTTTTGACAAAACTAATTAAATTTTCTGGTGTAACTCAAATAACCATGGATATTTGTTGCCAGATGTTTGCGTGACAATTTTCTCTTAATTATTATTTTCGTAGTTTTTCAAACGCAAGCCATTCGCAAAATCAGGTTTTCGAGGCGTTCTATAAGGGCAACCAAACGTACATCTCTAATTTTGACGGTTCTGTGAAAGCTGAATATTCAATTTTTATACCAGGGCCCCATGAGACATGCGTCACCGGGACGGCGTCAATATGTAATGTAATGTCGGTGTGTAGGTTTGGTTGCCTATCGAAATGCCTTGTATGTTTCGTAGTTTTTCAAATGCAAAATCAGGTTTTCTAGGCTTTTTATAAGGGCAACCAAACGTACATCTCTAATTTTGACGGTTCTGTGAAAGCTGAATATTCAATTTTTATACCAGGACCCCATGAGACATGCGTCACCGAGACGGCGTACAATACTGTAATGTAACGTCTTGGTGTAGGTTTAGTTGCCTATCGAAATGCCTTGTAAATTTTGTAGTTTTTCAAACGCAAGCCATTAGCAAAATCATTTTTTCGAGGCGTTTTATAAGGGCAACCAAACGTACATCTCTAATTTTGACGGTTCTGTGAAAGCTGAATATTCAATTTTTATACCAGGGCCCCATGAGACATGCGTCACCGAAACGGCGTACAGTATGTTATGTAATGTCGGGGGTGTAGGTTTGGTTGCCTATCGAAATTCCTTATAAGTTTCGTAGTTTTTCAATTGCAAAATCAGTTTTCGAGGCGTTCTATAAGGGCAACCAAACGTACATCTCTAATTTTGACGGTTCTGTGAATGCTGAATATTCAATTTTAATACCAGGACCCCATGAGCATGCGTCGTGGATACGGCTACAATACTGTTATGTAACGTCTGGGTGTAGGTTTGGTTGCCTATCGAAAATCCTTGTAGTATGGAAAAACCTAATGATAAAGTTTTAAGTTGAAAAAAAATATTGTAAAATAGTGATTGCAATAATTTGTGTATGGTTATTAATTAGAACCCGATTATGTAGATGAAGTAAATCGATATAAATGAATAGCTAAACAGAAGATGAACAATAATGATCAATTCACACTTTTCAATAATATTATTAACTAGATCAAAATTTCACTGTTAGTTTCCAAATGTTGAAATAACATTGGAACTTTTCGTTTCAAAACCATAGTCCGACCAAAAAAAAGTAAAAAAAGTGATGGATTTAGAAAAACGAATAAAAATAAAAAATGGTGTAATCGTTATTTTTATACTTAGGTTAAAGGTAAAGGTAAAGGTTGGCCAGATAAAAATGCCATCGGGCGGAAAATTCATTAAAGTGTCACTGCGACACATACTTCATGGGACCCTGGTACGTAAAATCAATTTTTGTACCAATAGAGACCATATATGGAAAACAATGTCGCAGTGTACGTTTAGTTGCCTATCTAATACCCCTTGCAACGTTTAGGTCTAAGCGAAATCTTACGATGACCACTCTTTTATTTTCTAAGCCTAACTTGGCGGGTATTGGAATGAGTGACGCCGGACCCAGGGGGATCTGAGTTTTTATCGCCGCAGAGTAATTTCCCCCATTCGGGAACAAAAGCACCCACCCCCCTCATTTTGAGTTGGACATAACTCAGTGGGGTTTCGATTTAATGACCCCGGACCAACAGGTAGCCGTTCCGGAGGTGCATTACCTCAGGTTTCCGCTTTAGGGAACGGGGCACCCCTCCCCCCTTTTTGACTTTATGCTTTTTTGCTGTAATTCAGTCCAGGGGGCACCAGGACCGACCCCAACGCTGGGGAACGCGGGGTTTCGAATTTCCCCTTCCTTTGAGAGAATATCATATTAAACGGACCGCGTTATTCGCGGATCGGTCCTGACTCCCGGCATCGGTGCCGTGTGTTCCATTGCTGACTCGTGCGAGCCGTGCCGGTCTGCACGTGTCGGTATTACGGACCAGTCTTTTTTATGTTTTTGGTCGTTTCAAATGGAAACTAAAAGAAA